>JAFIRS010002878.1:0-2500 GCA_018342105.1 Gonioctena quinquepunctata | reverse complement strand
AAAAAAAACCCCCTTTTTTCCCCCTAATTTAAAAATTAAAAACCCCCCCTTTTAAAAAGGGGGAAAAAAAAACCCCCTTTTTTTTTTTTTAAAAAAAAAAAAAAAAAAAAAATTTTTTTTTTTTAAAAAAAAAAAAGGGGGCCCCAAAAAAAACCCCAAAAAAAAATAATTAAAAAAAATTTAAAAAAAAAAAACCCCCCAAAAAAATTTAAAAATTTTTAAAAAAAAAATTAAAAAAAATTTTTTTTTCCCCTTTTTTTAAAAAGGGAAAAAAAAAAAAAAAATTTTTGGGGGTTTTTTTTCCAAAACCCGCCCAAAAAAAAAAAAAAGATTTACCAATTAAAAAAAGGAAAAAACCCCCCCGGAAAAGAAAAAAATTACCCCAAAAAATTTTAAAAAACCCTTTTTTTTTAAAAAAAAAAAAAAAACAAAATTTTTTAAAATTTTTCCCCCAAAATTTTTTTAAAATTTTTTAAAAAAAAAAATTCCCTTCAAAACCTTTTTTAAAAAAAAAAAAATTTTTTTTGTAATTTTTTTTTTTTCCGTTTTTTAAAAAAAAAATTTTTAAAAAACTTTTTAAAAAAAAAAAAATTTTTTTTGGGGTTTTTTTTTTCCAAAAAAAATTTTTCCGAATTTTTGGGAAAAAAACCTTTTAAAAAATTAAAAAAATTTTTTTTTTTCCTTTTTTTTTTTTTTTTTTTTACAATTCCCCCTTTTTTTTGGAAAAGGGGGGAAAAAAAGGTTTTTTTAAAAAAATTTAAAAAATTTGGGGGGTTTTTTTTTTTTTTTGGGAAAAAGGCCCCCAAAACCCCCAAAAAAAAAAAAAAATTTTTTCATAATTTCCCCAAAAAAAAATTTTTTTTTTTCTTTAAAAATATATATAAAAAAAGGGGGGGGCCGGAACCCCCTTTTTTTTTTAAAAAAATTTTGGGGTTTTTTTTCCCGCTTTTTTTTAAAAAAATTTTTAAAATTTGGTGGGGAAAAAAAAAAAAAAAATTTTTTTTTTTTTGGGGGGGAAAAAAAAAAACCTTTTTTCCCCCTTTAAAAAAAAATTTTTTTTTTTAAAAAAAAAAAAAATTTTTTTTTTTGGGAAAAAATTTTTTTTGGGGGGTTTTTAAAAAAAAAATAGGGGTTTTTTAAAAAATTTTACCCAAAATTTTAAAAAATTTTTTTTTTTTTAAAAAAAAAATTTTTAAAAACCCAAAAAAAAATTTTTTTTTTAAAAAAAAAAAAAAAAAAATTTCCCAAAAAAAAAAAAACCCCCCTTTTTAACCCAAAGGAAAAAATTTTTTTAAACCCCTTTTAAAAAGGACCCTTTTTTTTAAACCCCCCCCCAAATTTTTCCCCAAAAAAACCCAAAAAAAATTTAAAAAAAACCCCCAAAGGTTTTTTTTCAAAAAATTTTTCCCCTTTTAAAATTTTTTTTTAAAAAAATTTTTTTTTGAAAAAAAAAGGGGGGTTTTTTTTTTTTAAAAAAAAAAATTTTTTTTTTAAAAAAAATTTTTAAAAATTTTTTAAAAAAATTTTTTTTTCCCTTTTTCCCCCCAAAAAAATTTTTTTTTTTTAAAAAAAAAAAATATAATTTTTTTAAAATTTTTTTTTTTTCGGGTTTTTTTAAAAAAACCGGGGGTTTTTTTTTTTTTTTTTTTTTTTTAAAAATTTTTTTTAAAATTTTTTATTTTTAAATTTTTTTTTAAAAAAAAAAAGAATTTTAAGGGGGGAAAAAATTTTTTTTTTTTAAAAAAAAATTTTTTTTTCCAAAATTTTGGGTTTTTTTTTTTTAAAGACCCCAAAAAGGTTTTAAACGAAAAAAAAACAACTATCTCAACATGTATTAAAAAATTTAAAGGGCTTGGTTTTTTTCGGGAAGAAATTCAAGCAAAAATTGTCAAAATATTTTCAGGGGAAAAAAAATTTTTAAAATTATTATTTGAATTCAGTTCATTTTGTTTGTGAAAAAAAATAAGTATAAATAGAGCTCAGATCATCAAAAAATCTGTTCGTTTATTAATGATATTGTCTTTATTTTTTTTAATATGAACCATTTCTAAAAAAAAAAGTCTTTTAGATAAGATACTTTCAAAAACTAAAATTTCTGAATTATTATAATCGATACGATGATCTTCGTCAATAGAATGACTGGATAGTGCACAAGATCTTTTAAACCTTCTACAATCACTTTTTTGGCCCGGATTCTATCTTTTAATAATTGTTTTGTTTAACCAATGTAAACTTTTTGAAATCCCAAAGCATGGTATCTATAAAAATATTTGATTGGAATTTCCCTTTTGGGAAATGGTGTTTTAATTTAGTAAAGGAGATTGGAAATTGTTTTTATATTAGTTTTTTCTATTTTTTTTATCATTGTTATTGAGGACTTTTTAAATTTAAATTTTTGGGGTCAGATTTTGGGAAAATGAGGTGAACTTTTTTAAGGTTTTTCTCTTTATGTTGTTATTATTCAGAATTTAGAATTGGAGGAATGTTATGTGAAAAAGTA
>JAFIRS010002877.1:0-173780 GCA_018342105.1 Gonioctena quinquepunctata | reverse complement strand
AAAAGACAGTTTCAATTGTATGGTTTATTTTCATTATTTTCGATACTTCCCAAATTTTCAAGATAAAAAATCATGCCAGAAGCTAAAAATATTTTTTTTGATTTGTTAGTGAAAACACTTGGCTAACTGTATCATATTCAAAAAAATTAATATTACAAGTGTAAGAGGATTAAACTTGTCACACAGCTGTATGATTTATGTTTCAGGAAATCATTCACTTTCCAAAGAGACGATCTTATAGAGAAGTCAAAAAAAAGCCCAATCCCTCTCGGAAACAGGTCAGAGAAACTGCCGAAATTAATGGAACCAAGTACAAATTGAACTTTTAAAAAAATGAAGTTTGCAGGAAAAGAGAAATCAGAGTGATTACTGCACCTAGTTGAAATATCAAATGTATATAAAGTTTTAATAAAAAAAAAAGTTTTCATTTCACAGATTCCAGGGGGAATATCATATTCAGAATGTTTTTTTTGGGTCAGTTTTTTTCAAAGAATATAAAAAACAGCTTGGGTAATACACCAAAAATGGGAGTGGGTAAACTTAGGGTAGTCTGTATATGATATATATAACTAACTCCTTTTTTTTATTCAATATTTTCAGAGACCCTTTATATTCTTATGATTTCAAAGGCCAGTCTGATAAAATTTCAATAAAACCCCGGGGGTTTTCATTTGCTATTTATTATATCAATATAAAGGGTGAAATTTTAAAACTTGAAAACAATGAATGGGGGGTGTAAAAATTAAAATAACAAATTGCAGTGGTTAAAAATTCGTTTTTTCTTACACCCTTTTAAATTTTTAAGGATTGTGATTGTAACCCCAATTCTAATAATAATAATAATTTTTTTTTATTAAAAGTTTTTGTGGGGGGAACAGTAATTACCATATTGGTAGTTCAAATTTTCAATCAGAGATGTCGTCCTCTTTGCTGCTTTTTGAATTATTTTAATGACACATAATAATAAAAAAAATTTTTTTTCCCGGGGCCCCTTTGTATCAACGAGTCTTTTTAATCTACCGAAATCGACTTTAAACCCCCCTTATTAACCTTTCAATTTCTCTTTAATACATGATTGTGATATATGAAAACCGAACATACACCGAAATAGACCATTAAAAAACCTGTAAATGGTCGATTTTTCCATTAATGTATCATTGTGGTAAAAGGAACCCAAACATACCTACATGAATTCGAATATTTTTTAAATTCCAAATCATATTACCTTTGCGGTAAAAATGATGTATTTTTAAACCCAAATAGAAAAATTTTTCCTCCTAGTTGAAGGAAATGGAAATCGAAAATTTAAGGGGACCCCAAAAACGAGGTTGACGATTTTTTTAAAATCAACTCTTAAAAATACGTTTAATTTTTTCCCCAAAATTAACGGGGTTTGCCGCCCCGGGTTAAAATATCTCATCATTAATCGCCACCATTAATACACTAGTTGATTAAATAACTATTAATCCATTATTTTTGGGTTTTAAAATGATATTAGATGATTATAAAAAAATTGTAATTAAAAGAGTAAAAAAAGGATATTTATGCAAAGCACAGTAAACCCCTTACCCCTCATATTTTTTTTTTGGGGGGTTTAAAAAAAAACCAAAAAGGAATAAATTATAAAAAAGTCCTTTTTTATTTATTCCCTTATTTTTTCAAAGAACCTGCCTTATATTCGGGGTTTTGGGGCACCAGTATATATACCTACCCACAGTTTTTTTCAAATTTGAATTCAATTTTTTGAATCAATCAAAACCAAAAATTTTTTTTTTCATTATAGCACGTTCAGAAAACCCATTTAGTAATTTTCTAAAAACCCCGGGAAACCACCAGAATGGCCATTTAAAAAATTTATATTTTTGTTGAATTATTGGTATTTTTAGGAATAAAAGGTCCAAGGTATTAAAAGGGGGAAAAATTTTTAAAAATTGATCCAATGACGGGGAATGTTTTAAACCTTAGGGGTTTGGGGGGGCTAAAATAGGTTCCCCCCAAATATATAACCCGGGTTTTGATACAATTTTTTAAAAACAAAATTGATTTTCAGAAATACTTAATTTTGTTTCAAAAAAGTGGGGGTTTTTTTTTTTTTCTTTTCCCTTTTAGGTATTAAAAAAATTTAATTTTTTTTTAATTTTCCCCAAAAAATTTGTTTTTCTAATATTTAATTAAATTTTTTTTAACATGAATATTTTTAAGAGGTTACCGAACAAGGGGGAAAAAAGTGACGAAGGATTTTCCCCGGATATTAATTCCAATCTAAATTTTTTTTTTTATTTTTTTTTTGAAAAATTTTGGGATAGTTCATATTTAAAATTTTTTCTTTAAAATACCCCCAAATTAAACCGTTTTTTACCTTTAATAAATCAATTACAGTTCAAATACCCCTTAACCCCAAAACCTTACCCAAAAAAAAAACATAAAAAAAAATTGATTCGCCAAGGCCCCCTTATAAAAGATTTTTAGTTTCCCAAAAATTTTTTGACTTTTTCCCATTTGGGGCCCCCAAACCCCTTTCCCTTGGGGTCAGCTACCAGCTCGGGGGTTTTCCCCATAAAAAAACAAAAAATGGGGGGTGGATTCGTAACAATATAATAGAAAGGGGAAAAAAAAAAAAGGGCAATATTTTTTTTTTCCTGATCGGAAAAGACATATGCCCCAAAAGCCCACCCCCAGCATTTGGGGTTTTGGGTTTGTCTCGGATGCAGAAATGAATGGGGTGAATCGGGACCAAAAAAACCCCCAAAACTATCGTTGGGGGAAATTTTTTGGGGGTAATGATTTTTTAAAAACAGCCACATCATCACTGAAAATTTATTATTCAAAAAAAGAAAAAAAAGGACGATGGATTTTTTCAAGCCAAATTAGGGGAAAATTCTTTAAACCCTTTAAAAAAAACCCCATTTGTTTTAAAATTAGATTTCCCGTTATTTGCCCTTTTTATTTCTTTTTTATAATATAATAATATATATAAAAAGATGTTGGAATACAGTTTTTTTAAAATTTTAAATTCAGTAAACGTTAAAAACCAAAAAATCGAAAATTTTTTAATTTTTTTACATCATATTTTGGGGTAAAAATTTTTGGGGAAAAAAAGAAACAAGGGGAAATTTTTTTTCCCCCGAAAGCTTTCAACCGGGAATTGATCCTGCATTACGGCAAAAAGGGGAAAAAAAAAATAGATCCGTATTGGGGAAAACAACCGAGATGGGGAAGAAGAGAAAAAAGGGAAAATTTTTTTTTAAATTCTTTGGGGGGATGGGGGAAAAAATGTGATAATACACAATTTTGATGAGAAAGGGGGAAAAAAGAACTTGAAAAATTTTTGGGGAAAAAAAAAGATCATTTCCAACCGGGTAAAAAAAAAAAATATATTAGATTTTCCCCATTCTTCAATGTACAAAAAAAAGACCATCCATTGACCAAGTTACACTGCTCAAACAAAAATTTTCCCAATGTTTTGGGAAACAAAAGGGGGTAGAATGGGGGTGGAAACAATAACCGAGAGAGAAATTTTAGAGAAAAACCCTTTATTTTGGGAAAAAAGTGGAATAGCAGAGCGATGAAGAACTAGAAACAAGGGGGCAAAAGGGGGGCAAAAGGGGGGAAAAGGTGGATAGTTTAAAATAAAAAAAATGGGACCGAAAAAAACAGGAAAAAAAAACAGAAAGAGTACAACGGGGAAAAATGCATCTAAAAGGAAATGGGTTCACATTAAAGTTGGTACAACATAATTTGGAAATGTCCAGCATGGGGCAAAACTTGTAAAAGGTGTGGAAACAAAACCATTTCTCTTAAATTGTATGGGAAAAAAATTTCGAGATACAATATATAATAATTCTTTATTAGCATCAGCCTCAATTATAAATAGTATAAAAAAATAGTAGTATAAATGTATAAATAAAATAGTATAGTATAAATAAAATAGTATGTATAAATAAAATAGTATGTATAAATAAAATAGCATAAATAAAGTACAGAACACATAAACTACAATGACAACAAGTTAAATTAGCAGTATAAAATCGAAATAATACAAGAAGAGATATTACAATGATGGTTATAAACCTTTTATATATTTTACACACTGGCTTTTGAATTCCTAAATGACAGTATTCTTTCAATTCTCTTGGTAATGAGTTGTAAAGCTGTAAGCCTTTGATGAACACTGTGTTTGTAGCAGCATTAGCAATATTAATATAGAAATCAAAGCAGTGATCTGGTATTGTGATTATGTATTTCTTGAGATAAGTTATTTTCTTCCAGTTAGATAGGTTGGTAAGCATCCTGACTTGAGTTTATACACAAACTGAGCATATTATGCAGCTCTCTGTCAACATTCAATAAATTCAAGGATTCCAACATGTAAGCTATTGATGTTCGTTTTCTACATAATAGAATGGCTCTCATAGCACGATTTTGTACTTTTGTAATGTATCAATTTGTTCATTATTCATCAGGTATATGGAATGTTCCACAGAAATCAAGATAGGGAGATATTATGGTTTTATATATAGTTAACTTAGTAAAAGATGATACCTTATTATTCAATCTATATAGGAAATTAATTTTCTTGCCATTTTCTTCTTAATATACTCACAATGTGATTTAAGATTCAGTTCATTATCATCATGAAGCCCAGGTACTTGAAATGTTTGCTTCTTCAATTACATTATTATCAATCAATAAATGGTGGCTGGATGTTACATTTTCAATTTGTTCAAGTTATATTTATTTGATATTACCATGTATTTGGTTTTATTTATGTTCAATTTCAAACCATTGTCATTCAGCCATATGGACAAATTTCTCAAATCTTGATTTATTAATGATATAGTACTCTGAATATCCTCTACATCTCCTTCGCAATAGATCATAGTATCATCCGCAAACAATTTTATTTTGCAATTTTGAACATGGCGTACTATGTCATTGATGAACAAAATGAATAATATGGCAAAGAAAGTGATGATGAGGGTGATAGGTATGAAGAGGAAGAGGTAAACTATCTAGAAATAGGAAGTATTGTAGAAAGTGATGAGGTATGTGCTATTCTACAATAAAAAAAATTTAAACTTGATTCAGGAAGTGAAGCCAATATTCTGCCTATGAAATTTTACGAAAAACTGGCACTCAAACCTAAAATAATAAAAAATGGAAAGTCATTATTAGTTTATAACAAAAACAAATTAAATGTGCTGGGTGTTTGTAAAATCAATGTTGAACATAATGGCCTGGAAAAATGCTATGATTTCTACGTTTTAGAAGGTAATTTTGAACAAATTCTCGGATTGAGAGCTTGTGTGGAATTAAATTTAATCAAAAGGGTCCACTATCTTGAGAAAAGCCAGTCTTCAAAAGATATAATTGATCAATTTTCAGATGTTTTCAAAGGACTTGGTTGTTTCAAGAAATCCTGTAGCATTAAAGTTCGAGATGATGCAGCTTCCCATGTAGCAAGATGCAGGAAAACCTGATTGCCCTTCATGGCCTGTGAAGAAAGCACTGGAAATTATGGAAAAACAAGGGGTCATAACCAGAGTTGAAAAAGCAACGGAATGGGTAAATGCCATGGTAGTGAAAGAAAAGAAAGATGGTTCTATACGCATATGTATGGATCCAAGACCACTGAATAAGTATATTATTCGTCAACATTTAGAATTGCCTACCACTGAAACGATATTTGCTCAAATAGGTTCAGCTAAATATTTCACAGTGTTGGATGCATCTCCAGCCTTCTATCAGATACCAATGGATGAAAAAAGTTCCGAATTTTGTACATTCATAACACCTTTTGGAAGATACAAATTTGAACGTCTTCCATATGGATTATCAAATGCTTCAGAAATATTTCAAATTTATATTAATGATCTGATAGAGGATCTTGAGGGTACACTAGCCTATATCGATGATATTCTGGTTTTTGGGAATACTCTTGATCAACATAACCTCAGACTGAAAAATTTATTAGAAAAAGCTAGAGAGAAAAATATCAAATTTAAAAAAGATAAACTGCAACTATGCTCGAAAGAAATATCCTTTTTGGGTCATATAATATCTGGTGAAGGTTTGAAAATTGATAAATAAAAAATTAACGCTATTGAGAATATTGAAAACCCCATAATGTCAAAGAATTACAAATGTTCTTGGGCATGGTAAACTATTTGGGTAAATTCATAAAAAATGTTGCTGAAGAAACTGCACCACTAAGGTCACTATTGAAAAAAGATACTGTGTGGTCATGGGAAGACTACAGTCCCCAAAATAAAGCTTTCAATAGATTGAAACAGCTCATAAGCCAGGCACCAGTTCTGAATTTTTTCAATCCTAATATACCAGTTGTCTTAGCCACAGATGCCTGCCAATATGGCCTTGGGGGCATATAAGTCAGAACGGTCATCCCATCGCTTTCTGGTCAATGTCTCTAAATCAGGCCCAAAAGAATTATGCACAAATAGAGAAGGAACTACTTGCAGTTGTGCTTGGATGTGAAAAATTCCATTATTATTTATATGGCAGAAAATTTGTTGCTATAACAGACCATAAACCATTATTAGGCCTAATAAATAAACCAATTGATTCATTGTCCCCACGTTTACAAAGACTAGTCATACGTTTATTGAAATATGACATTGAACTAAAATATCTCCCTGGAAAAGAATTATATATTCCTGATTTACTCTCGAGGAAACCTCTTCAAGAAGGTAAAGAAACTGGTTTTCTTGACGATTTTCGTGTAAGATCAATAATATTAGCTTCTGAGGAGAAACGTCAAGCCCTATTGGAAAGCGCGGAACAGGATGAAGAATTCAAAATACTGAAACATTACATTCATAATGGATGGCCGAAACAAATAACGTCTATAGCAAAATTAGTGAAGCCATATTATCCATATAAGGATGAAATTTTTGAAATTGAGGGTTTTCTTTTGAAAGGAAACCAATTGATAATTCCCAAAAACCATAGGATGGACATTCTCAATAGTATTCATTCAACTCATCAAGGAGTTATTTCCTGTCAGAAACGTGTGCTCAAGATTCAGTTTTCTGGCCACACATTAATGAACAAATAACTGCTTTAGTATCATCATGCATAACTTGTCTCAGATATTCAAGGTCTAATAAAAAACAAACTCTTCACCCTCATCCGATACCTGATCTGCCTTGGGAGAAAATCGGGGTGGACTTCCTAAATGTTGAAAATAAAAATTATTTGGTGGTTTGTGATTACCATTCAAAATTTGTAGAGATTTCCATACTCATGAAGAAGGACTACTATTCTGTTAAAGAATCACTCCTAGGCATTTTCAAATCACATGGATTACCTGCTGTCCTCATGTCTGACAATGGACCACCATTCGAATAAAAAAATTTCAAATCTTTCCTCAAAGAACTTTATGTAAACCACACTACGTCCAGCCCCGCCAATCCATTGGCTTGATTGAACGGCACATTGAAACATTGAAAGGAATGTTAATCAAAAATCCTGACAAACATCCTTACCTCATAGCTTTGGAATATAATAGTACTCCTAAACAATACCTGCCATCTCCTGCAGAAATGTTAATGGGCAGAAAATTAAATACTACTCTTCCGCGTTCGAGAGCTCAACTGAAACCTCTGTTTAACACAGAAAAAAATGTAGAAATTTTGCAATCAAGTCAAGCAATGACAAAAAACTATTATGATAGGAACAAAAAACCATTATCAGAAGCATAGTTGACGAACCGGTGATGGTTCAAAAATCTACAAGGAACTGAGGAGTTATGGGCAGAGATGGAAATCCGAGCTACATAGTTCGACAGATGATGGGGAATATACGTAAACCATTATCAGAAGCATAGTTGACGAACCGGACAAGAATCCTGCTATACCGCCACAATCTTCTGCTATAGAGCCGCCGATAGCCACTGATTCATCACTACCAGACTCTTTCTCGAATCAAGGATTATCCCCAGTATTTCAATCTCCAGTGTCTCATGCAGAAGGAAGCACAAAAGATATCTCAATATCAAGAGATGAAGCTCTTGAAATCGTCAAGGAAACGACAAACAAAACCTCCTGTCAGATATAAAGATTATATTTGTCATTTTTGATATACTTCAAATTGAACTTTTTTATTTGTGTTTCTTGTTACAATGTTTGCAAACTCGAAAGAGGACGTGTTATAGTATTAGTATTTCAGTTATTTGCTCCCTTACTATTTCTTAAAATATAATAATATATATAGATGTCAAGAATGACAGTTTTTGTACAATTAACTTCAGTAAACGTTCAACACTAAAGTCGAATAGTTTCATATATATTTACATCATATAACAACATTCACGTGGTTTGGGGTGAAGCGGCCGTGCGGCGAATAGGGCAGTTCACGTGATCTGTAGGGTGGCCACGATTTGACTAACGAGGCTCTTGGAAACAGACCTATATCCAAGCTGTGAGTGGCGTGGCGACGGATGTATGACACAGGGATCTCGAAAGAAACGGTGCCGCATCAGATCCTCCGAGAAACAGACCGAAATCTCGGTGTAATTAGCCTTAGCCCTGTGCAAGGTGCACCACAGGGCTTTCCCCTCACTCACTCGTGGGAAATGACCACTGAGCCAAAATACCAAAAGGGAATGAGGGCGACTCTTGGCCTTCTCGGTTTCTTTTAGGTGCTTCAAGGTGTTGAACAAACGATAGGGGCCATCCAGATGAACCTCCAGCACTGTAAGGTAGCCACGGCAGTACTTGGGAGTTGCTAGGATGGACCTCGAAGTGGCACTTAATCGGGAACCAAGGATATGACATGGTGAAACAAAAGGTCTGGGAGGGACAAGTGGAGATTCGAGCTATTGTGTAGTGGATTTTTCTGAGATCTCCCAGACCTGTACTGTTATCAGGTAGGATACAATGGACCAAAAGGCTCAATTGTCATCGGAGGCCACTTCTTGATGAGCCTGCGGGGTGGAGTTTTTAGTGGGTAAATCTGACTCAGGGACTCCCACACTACCGCAAGGTGTCCATAAAGGATTTCCTCCACCTTAAAAAAAACGGAGAATAGCAGTTCAGTATTCCAATAGCCACGAAACCAATAAGATTCGTAACAATACAATGAGAAAATTTCAAATCAGTCTTAGAGAAATATGCATGTTGGTTCAGCACAATGTGTTTGACAGTGAGATAGTTAAATACGAAAAAACCCAAAATGTGAGAATTGAGAGATTCGGGCTAGTCGCACTTGCAAGAAAGGGCCGGTTCAGCAGAAGCAAACTACGCCTGCTGCCTCAGTTTCTAGGACCAGAAGGGCCGACCCTATCTGCCCCTGATCTGATAGGTACCAGTTGTTTTTTTTTTTCGCTTATTGTGCCGGGCCCTCTTGGGTATCACCATTCTTTATAGAGAAATCTATAAACAATGGTATAACCTCCAGCAAACACTGGAAGTAACTGTAAGTACTATGGAAGTAACTTTGTGACTAAAACTCGCATGCGCTGTACCAAAAACATCGCCTCCCGCTCGCATTTGTATCAAGTACGCATTTCAAATTAATGTGTTGTTTAAATTGAGATTTGAAAAATAGCCCCAAAAAAAACATCCGTAGTCACTTTTGTGGAAGTTATTGAATCAATAAATATCTTTTTAATAGCCACTTTGGGTATCTTTTCAAAATACACAAAGAAGTGACTTATAATTGAAGTAAAATTCCCCAAATATGAAATCACAGCGTCCTATTACTAAAACAAATTTTAATTGATTTTTTCCATTTATTTATTTCATCACCTTGTGTATTTTAAGGAATTTTGAAGTAAACTTATTTATTGAGTATCATCGGAACATCCAGAAAAAATTAAGTACCACCCAACTATCAACTAGAAATTTGATTTAGTGTTGACAAAATCTCATTTCTTGTGTCCATTGACAAAAAACAGGTATTTTTCATCAACCCCTACTAACTTGACCTCTGCGGTCAAATAAACTTTTTTCCGATTTGTGTTGAAAAATCTGACGGTCGCTGTATATTAGGAACTTTTTGTTTTTAAATTTTTGTGTGATTTTAATGTGAAATACAATCAAGTTTATTAAAAGTAAGTATTCAAGGGTTTCATCCTGTATATTATGCTTCGCTTCGCTACGATAGTTATCAAAAACAGCTGGGAAGAGGTACAGGAGTTTGCTGGGGTTAGGAAATAAGTGATACTCCTCTATTGGGAATCCAAAATTAGATGCCAGCGCCAGAGTGGCGAAAGTTCAAACCAGACATACGTACATTGTTTTCTCAGAGGTTATACACTCTTGTGTTTAGAGTTTTTATTAATAATTTTCGGTATGTTGAATAATATCTCTTTGTTCTCTTCTTGAGTATCTTTTCTTCCCTCTCAACTCTCTTTGAAGGTTCTTGGCCACAGACGATACAGGAAGATGCCAGAGTGGCGAAAGTTCAAACCAGACATACGTACATTGTTTTCTCAGAGGTTATACACTCTTGTGTTTAGAGTTTTTATTAATAATTTTCGGTATGTTGAATAATATCTCTTTGTTCTCTTCTTAAGTATCTTTTCTTCCCTCTCAACTCTCTTTGAAGGTTCTTGGCCACAGACGATACAGGAAGATGCCAGCGCCAGAGTGGCGAAAGTTCAAACCAGACATACGTACATTGTTTTCTCAGAGGTTATACACTCTTGTGTTTAGAGTTTTTATTAATAATTTTCGGTATGTTGAATAATATCTCTTTGTTCTCTTCTTAAGTATCTTTTCTTCCCTCTCAACTCTCTTTGAAGGTTCTTGGCCACAGACGATACAGGAAGATTTTGGAAAGGGACTGTATTCTTCTTCAAGAGTCTATAGACTCGCTCAATCCTAGATTAGTCTGCACCAGAATGTTACGTTCATTTTCTCGCGGAAAATGATGAAAACTTATTCCAGTACAACGGTATCGTTTTGCCAAATGTCACATTCAGGTACACAACAATGATGATTTGAACTTGAATCACTCATTTTTTCACTCGAGGACGTACAATAGTCAAAACCAGGTAAACAATATTTTCATTATTTGCCAACAATCACAAGAGATTCGCCAACTTTTAGGTATACAATGACTAGAATCATATAAACATTTATGTTTCGAAAAGTAAACAATATACTCATGTATAGTTTCAAAAATCGACACCAGAGGGAGTATCCGTTATTTTGAATTCCCAATTGCATATCAGAGACATTATCATTAGCTGTTTTGAAACCCTATTTTAGAGTTTGAGGGTAGATATGCTTCTC
Source organism: Gonioctena quinquepunctata (assembly GCA_018342105.1). Classification (NCBI taxonomy): domain Eukaryota; kingdom Metazoa; phylum Arthropoda; class Insecta; order Coleoptera; family Chrysomelidae; genus Gonioctena; species Gonioctena quinquepunctata. Next base: position 162,522 of record JAFIRS010002877.1, on the reverse strand, counting down.
ATAACTGATAGGAAACTTGGTTGCCCTTCTACACTTTATAGATTTTTTAGATGATTTTCTCTATTTTGTCACAGATACTCAAGAATACCCAAACTCAAATTTATTTTACGTTTCTCGTCTAATTTTTCGATTTTAATCATTTGAAGAAAAACTGAAATCATTATGCGATTCAATACTTGAAAATTATATCATTTCCCTCGATATTCCTACATTCATAATATGAAAATTACACGCCATTTTATATCACTCATGACCAAAAACAAACATATAACCTATGTATTAATTTCACAAACCTAATTAACGACCATGTATAATGAAATAGGTAACTTTTACCTCTGGCTGGATGAAACTGTAATATAATAAATTGTCTAATAGTTCGAATATAATTGTCAGTTATTAATATTTAGAATAAAATAGTGTAGGACTTCAATCACTCATTCACTGCATTGCTTGTACAACACTACTAAAGAGTAAAGATCAGCGACTTGTGACCGTCAAGTCAGAGAACACCTGCCCTCTGAGAGAGAGAGATAGAATCGTAGACAGCCAGGCCCAAATGTGCAAAGAATTATAGTTAAACCATTTACAATTGCAGAAGCATAAAAAACAAGTTTCGCAGTTTTGAAGCGGTATCCTTTGAGCAGCAGAGGCGGAGTTAACTAATTTTATTTAGATATTTACATATTTTGAAAATACGTTAAAATAAAATATGCCATAAGCGAGGAAGTCTGTATTAATAGGCAATCGGATCATCATAATTTCATTTTCCTATGGTCGAAAAAAACACATTTTCCAACAAAACACAACAGAACTATAGAATATTTTAAAACCTAATTCGATTCCAATCCAGAGACGCTACTGGCTTTTATATATTCAGACCTCTTCAAACATAAATATAACTCGTGATTTATTATTTTTCTCTGCCTCTCAACGTATGGACACACCTACAAGCATTACACTAGTTTACAGTACATCTGTTGCCGCAAAATTTTGTACTGTTGCTGACTACATATGGATATGCTAATTTCAAATATATAAGTAGATTTTTTTTATCAGCTCTAGTTTTTGAGTTTCAGATATCTACGTTCAAAACAGAAAAAATTCATTAAAATATTGAATTAATCATCGAGAACTAAAAAACATCGCTTCAAAGCTCTTCTCTTATTTGTGGACTTAGGATACAATATCCTTCCTTTAGCTTTGTACTGTGACCAATAGGTACCCCCGCGTATTCATTTCCGTAATGTAACAGAATGATTTTAGGCTACGTTTTGAGCTGTCAATGAATAACTTGTTTCATATGATTTCAAACCCTTTTTTATCAACAAGTTCTGAACAAGAAGCAATATGGTCGTCTTCGGAAAAATAACTTCGTAATTCTTTTGCTCTTTCACGATAAAAAATAATTTTAGTGCCTGGAGAAAGCAAATTTTTGTTTTCCAGTCTAGATGCCAACAATTCTGAAGCTTGTTTAGAAAGATTCAAATCTCTAACTCATTTTGTGAAAAGCTTTTTGGCTCATTTGATACATCTTCAATATCAGTATAATTTTCTGATGGGTTTGGTCCTTTGTCTTGTACTAAGGGTTCAAATATATTTTCACGCACTGAAGTCAGGTGAATGTTGCACTTGATGCTGAAACAAGTAGGTAGTACTTGGTGCTATTTATCTCGATTTTTAGCGTTTATGCCTTTTATATTGATACTACAAAAGAAAGAGTCATCAAGATGATTTTGTGGTTCTCGCCAAATGGTTGGTGTTCCAAATTTAAAAGCACTTCTTTTGCCATTTTTCCATAATCTCAGATAATCAACACACGATTTAAAAACACAAACAGGAGCAGAAAACTTGCCATTTTTATCCAAGAACATCTCAAAATTCAGAAAATGGGTATTTTTAACGTACTCTGATCTAAATTTTCTACAATCGTTAAAACACATATTCTCCACATATGTAGCAAAAATAACTTGGGTTGTTTAAACAACGTCTCCTTGAACTACTCATGTCACAAAAACTTCAGATAATAGTCTCAACACAGTGAAGTATGCACGTTATCAATGAATAAATACGTATACATTATTAAAAAAAAAAGTACATTGAGCTGCACAAATTGTTTTGAGGATATATTTGAAAAAAGCGTCTCATCAGGGAACATTATCAACCATAAAATTCACGGCAATAGACAAAAAGTTTAATTTTGTAAACTAGTGTTATCATTAGCTTGCCGTCCGTTTTGATTCGCTCAGGCGAAACTGCTGTAGAACTAGACAGCTGTCACTCAAACCCACGTTGACCGGCTCTTTTGATCTTCCGTTAGGCGACGGAGAATGTGCCGTTTACTTACACGTACGGTTTTTCTTGCAGTTTTGGCGCGTAGACTCCAAAAGCGCAATTAAATCTCTCTGTGTAAATGCAGGGTGGAGTGGCGCACCACGGCATGTGGAACGACCGACCGAACACCATTGCGTACGCCGAAAAACCGACTAGCATTATTTACACGTGCAGACTTGAGTAGTCACACACGCCGCGCCATCCAGACTTGAGTTCGAAAATGTCATGGTCAAGAAACAAATTTGAGCAATTTATTGAAATTTATAGAGGTTACCCTTGTACGTGGAAGGTAAAATGTGAAATTTAAAAAACGCGGCCTATGAAAAATGTTAAGGAGACTGTTTGCCGTATCGTGAATATTAATATACTTTGTGGTAAAGAAAATTCAAGGTATAATACGCGAGACATTTCGAAAAGAAGTGAAAAAATTAGGGAAACAAAAAGAGCCCACAAGGAAAAACCCATAAACCAAACCGTCGGTAGATTTGCTCCTGTTTACTCTTGATCAGGAAGAATCTATTGTTAGTTTCAGGAATTTGCTTTAGCTGGACACGCGCCGTCTTAAACTTTCCAACCATGTGGAAGTTCCACGCGCCAGTCCAAAACTGTCGGTTTTTGCATTTACACCAACGCTTTTGGACCTCGCAACCAAACACGCAAAATTGGCGCGTGTACCTGGAGTGTTATAAAATTTTTGTATCGCGCCCTTGGAGCGTACACTCCAAAAGTGCGCGACAACCTCAGACGCTGGAATGCGTTCCAAAACCGACAGAATGGAACGTCCGTGTAAACGGGGCTATATTATTTTTCATTCCGTTACTTCGCTTATACGCTCGTGTAAGCGAAGTGAGCTTTTGGTTTGCTCCTTAAGAAACAGCTTCTGCAATTGAAAATGGTTAAACTATACCACTTACATTCACGAGAATAAACAGCCACATTGGGAATATAAAGTGACACACTCAAAAAGAAATTGAAATATTATCCAATTCATGTTAACACTATGATGTTCTCAAACAGAATTCGTTGCAATGTTGCTCGATACAAACTTTTTAACTAGAAATTTACCATTTTTTTTGGAGATGGCATTGTGGTTATATATTAATATCCTCAAATTATTATCACTGCATTTTCGAATTATTTTTAACAAATCAATGTCGCAAAATAAAAATGTTTTCAACAAATATGCGTAATCACAATGAAGATATATCTTTGTGCAATTTGAGACTTCGCGAAACTGCCAAGTGATGTAACGTGTTTGCTGGGTCTTTATACCGGGCTCCTTAGCTATAACATCTGCTGGCTACCCCATTCACTTGAAAAAAGTCGGATGGAGGGTCGGGGGTATGACTGCAGTCATACAAAACCTAACCTAACACCATGCTTTCCTCCCTGTAAACTTACCTGCTATTCATTGACATTAACATCCCCCATATGATGAAAGTGTATCGCACGTTTTTTCAAGTATCAGTAAAATAGCATGTGTTTGTTATTAAACCTGTCTCAAGTTCAACTACTCAATATCTATTATATTCCCCAATGAAGTAGGTATTACTTGATCGGGGACTATATTAGGAAAACTTTTTCTGAAAATAAAATTATACGCCATGAACGGGACCAAAAAGAATGTTTGAGTTAGTTGACAAATGGTATTTTTTTCCACAGGCTCAATTTGCAAGTTTTGATAGCGCAATAAATCGTTTGATTTTCCATATTTCGTAGAATGCAAAATTTAGTGGCAGCATTTGGTGACAATTGTCGTTTATTATAGTTACAGTTAAAAACTGATTGCGTTAATTTAAACGTGGGAGGTGTACATTGGAGGGTTTTCAGTATTTAGTGCTAATCAAAGAGAATTGGCATAACGAGATTCAAGAAAAATTGGACTTTGAGTAAAGTATCTTTCTCACGTCAAACCACAATTACTTGAAATTTCTCATCCTAAAACATTAGTAAATTTTAATTATGGCATGTTGGTCTCAACTAATAAATTATTCCAACATTTCGAATTCAAGTGTCTGTAGTTTGTGCTGGTATAAAGGGGAAATTTCGAGTGATTTTACCCTGAGATAAGGGTGCTTTTACCTTTGAAGGGATGTAAATCGGAAAGTGAATGAAAGCGCCATGTTTTTATTTCGAATTCGTGTTCCGGAGACTCAAATACCAGCAAACGGCTATGAGCATGAGTTGTATTACAAGAAATTTACCAGACGTGAATCATCTGCAGCATATACAATTTTAAACAAACTGGGCGTATGGGGAAGTTGGGAAAACGGCCAATTCCACATTCACATTTGTTAACAAAAAATTTGATTTGGTTTGGGCGGAATTTTGTCACACTGTGTAGCGCTACTACGGATATAACTGCAAGCAGTTTTGGTACATGAATCCATATCCACCATATATTTTGCCACAATTTTTTGTTGCCGCTGAAAAATATTGTGAAAGAAGGCTAAAATCCAACGAAATTTGACAACTTGTCAAAAGAATAGTTTTCTGTTTTGAGAAGTGGTTCCAAAGAATGACTAGGTATATATTGAAGCAAAACAATCCCGTATTATCTTTTCTGATCAGCCCCCATAAGAGTTAAATTTTGAAACCATATGATCATAGAATATAGCGCCGTTTGTATCAATAGGCCAGACTAGGCGGCAAATGAGCTAATAAAATTAATTTCAAATCAAACAGCGAATAAATTATTGAGCAAATGAGGAGATAAAATGAAAAGAGGAATTAAACAATTTATACCACGTATTAAAAGTATAATAGAAGATTTGGATTGTTGTTCCATTGGATGTTGGTGGTGGAGAAGGGCATATTGGGTAGTCCGATGGTAGTAAAAAAGAGGGGACGTCATTTTTTTTATTCTCGCCTAGGGCGGAAAAACACCTAGCAACGGTCCTGAGTGTAATTGAATTAGCAGGCAGAGACCCAAAAAACAACAACTGCAATATGACAAGTAATTGGTCCGCAGAAACGCCCGGGGCCGGTGATATATAATTTCAGAAATATTCGTAATATTTTTAAGGATAAAATGTGTATGTGTATTAGGCCAATCAATAGAGCAGAAAATGACTGATTCTGTGACAAAAATAGTAAGTAGCAGGAAACCGACTGTGTTATATCCTGTTATGCTTCCTACTCACAACTATCATTGCCTAATATGTTATAAACATTTAAGGGCAAAAAATAGCGGTTTTTCCGTTTTTCGCTTGTAACATGAAAACCAATGAATAAGCAATCTCGATGCTCTCAATGGGCTGATTATAGAGAATCAAAATGTAAAAAATGAGCTCTATCGTGAGTGAAACCGAGGGATGGCTTCATATTTATAAGATCTTTCTGTTGAGTGGAAACCACTCTATGAATTGTGTAAACTATGCAAAACATTTGCATGAGTTGAAAAACAAAATTGCAACCCAACGCATTTGTAATTTCCACATCTGAGAAACTCTTTTCTGAATTAAAATTTCATTAGTCACAGAAAATCGAATTATAGAAATATTTTTTTTGAAACCAATGAGAATTGATTGGACTACTTTTTCTTAGTTTCAAATAAGTATGAGAATATCTTATTTTTCCTTTTGCACTAATTGTTACTAATGTTCATGAGAATCACTGATTTGGATTAAGTTCGGATTTATCAAAAAATGGCTTCGTAAACTCCGCAGTCACTTTTTCACTTAAAGAAAACTGGCGTTTTCCACTTCGTCAATGTACCATTTTTTCTTCTTCGTCACAATTGTCATTTTTTAACATTAAAAAAGAGTTTTCCGAACTTTTGTTACATCTTTGAATATGTAGGGTAAACTGGGTACCTACGGTTGGAACGATTTGGATTTTATCGTTCATAGTATCGTTGTTTATAAACCAAGCGACGATGATGATATGACAAATTCAAGAACGCGTTTCTAACTACGAAAGGGCTATACCATTTTACTTCCTGGGGTGCTATTTTTAGAAGTATACAAAATTAAAAAAAATCATTTTTTTTAATGTTCCCATGCCAGGGGCGGTTGAAACAGTGATTGGGGTCAGTTGAAACACATGCAAATAATACAAAATATAATATTACAACATGTTTTATTTACCATTGATCCTAATTATAAGTATAATTATGGCACCGTATGACAACGTTAATCAGTCTTCAAGGTTTTAATCCTCAGAAAGATATTTCTAATCAGCCTTTTATGAATGATAAATAATCACTATAATACCACAAGAGCTTCAAAATTATCGGGTATTTCCCGATAGGTTCGTTGCAAACAAATTAAGGAGTCAAGTTTTTCAGGTTAAAAAATCACGAGCGCGAAGCGCGAGTGATTTTCCTGAAAACTTGACGACTTTATTTGTTTGCAGGAACCTTGAGGGAAATGCCAGATAATTTGAAGCTCGTGTGGTATTCGGGATTATTTTCCGTCCCAAAAAGTAGTAAATTGGTTCCAAACTGTTTTTTTGCCTTCTCCGTATTAATGGGAACATTTCCTTTGACTTTTATCGATGGTGGACAGAGAACAAACTCCAAATCGACTCATTTTCATGCAAAATCTCCAATTGTCACAATTGAATTCAACCTGTCAGTTTGAAGTGTGGTTAATTTGACTGGATCATGTTTTGTTTTTTATATATAGCAACTACCAGAGAAAATTTTCAAAAAATTATCAGTATAATACCATGTAGGTTGTACCACGTGACGTCGAATGGTGCAATTCTATTGGTCGATATTTGGGTCGGAAAAATAATCAACGTAATTAACAAAAATAGTAAAAATCAACAGTATTCTTTAAAAGCAAACTAAACGAAAATAATTTCAGAATAAACTAAAATGAAACAAATCAAAATTTAGCATAGGGATCAGTTTGAGTCGCAATTGTGGCAAACATAGCTAAGACTACCTTCTGTGCACTCTTCGTGAGCCCACTGTTTACAAGTGATGCATTGAATCCACTTTTCTCCGGATCTGCTTTCTGAATATGGTGACAAATAAACAATACAGTAGCATTCTTCCTCTTCTGATGACATTTCCTGCTGTGTATTACTTTTTTTTCCTCTTGAAGTATTTTTTTACCTTTTCTTCAATCCAAGCTCTTCTTAACTTGCTTAGTTTTAATCCGTTTCAATCATGTTTCATGTTCCTTTCTTATGGCTTCTTTCTCTGGTGTATCAGTGTGAATTGTAGATTTTCTAGTTTTTCGCCCTTTATTTTGATTTCCTCGGGGGAGCTTTCGGTAATGGCCGTACTGCTTCCGGTGTGAATACAATAGGATTTTTAGAAATTGCTTGTACACTAGTAGACGGTCTCGGTGAAGTTTCCTGATTGATAATGCTGCTGCAACGTCTAGGTGGTGTACTCAAAGTTTCTTGACGTTCATCAACGTTTTTATTTTTTTTTTTATTGTACACCACCCAACAGAAATCCATTTACAGGGTGGGAAAATCACAGGTACAAAAACAAAAAAACATAAATAATTTGAGAATCAGTAAAGATACAACAATAGTGTAGAAATGAGACATGATACAAAAACTAGAGAAAAAAGAAAATTAATATCAAAAACTGATTTTTTTCAATGAAGCAATGCTGCAAGAGAAAATGTCACAACTGTCATTGACAGCATTGCAGTTGTTGCAAATTCTGAATAAGGGTGAGTTTTTCTGTACATTTGTTCTAGAGAATTCGAGGTAAAATAGAGTGTTATGTCTTGAATTTACTCTTGGAACATGAAAATTCAGCATACTCAAAATAGCACTACAGTTGATTTGGCCATGGATCACCTTATAAAGGAAAATCAGAGCAGATGTATTCCTTCTACTTGCAAGAGAGGTAAAGTTATGTCTCTCTAGTAAAGCGGTATTACATATTCCTGTAGCAGGGTACGCACCATCTTCTTTGAAAGAGAGATATTTCATAAAGCGTCTATGGATTCGTTCAAGATTATTTGAATGGACATTATAATATGGACACCAAATGATAGTTGCATACTCTGTTTTAGAACGGACATAGGAATTGTATAACAGTAGCAGTGTGTTCTTATTCGAGAAATCACGACTATTTCTGACAATGAAACCTAAAGCCCTAGAACATTCATTGGTAATTTTATTTATGTGTGTTGAAAAATATAATTTTTGGTCGAAGGTGACACCAAGGTCACGAACAGAATTGGATCTAGGGAGCACATCATTGCCAATTGAGTAGTTATAGGTGATGTTGTTCTGTTTCCGAGTGAATGTTACAATTGAGCACTTATTAGCATTTAATAGAAGACGATTATTTTTGCACCAAGTATTTACTCTATCTAAGGCGTTTTGTAAAATGGCACAGTCATTCTGGCAGTTTATTTTTATATATAATTTCAAATCATCCGCATATAATAGACAATTGACTCCGACATCCTCAATAATGTTATTTATGAACAGATTGAAGAAAAGTGGACCCAAAACAGAACCTTGTGGAACGCCTGATGTTGGTGTAAATAAAATGGAATTCTGGCCATGACACTCAACGTAGAGGGAGCGGTTTTGTAGATAAGAGGTGAAAAAGGTATTCAGGTTCCCTGAGAAGCCAAATGCATTCAGTTTACTGAGTAAGATATCATGATCAAGCTTATCGAAGGCCTTGGAAAAGTCCGTATATATGACATCTACCTGGGCATTATTTTCGAATGCGTTGGATATGTACTGGGTAATACAGAAGAGATTTGTGGTAGTTGACCTACCTTTGAAGAAGCCATGTTGTAACTCAGTTATTCGATTTTTGACATGGTTGTAAAGTGGTTTATTAAGGAGGATTTCAAAAGATTTTGAGAAATTATTGACTATTGTAATAGGCCGATAGTTTTCTATGTCATGTTTGTCACCTTTTTTGAAAACTGGTATTAATTTAGATTGTCTCAACACATCAGGGAACTGCTGGTATTTTATTGCTCTTTTGTTGGAACTGGTGAGTTATTGATAGCCTGTTGTTGCACCGTTGTCTCTGTTTGTAGTTCCTCAGTTAAAAGAGAAGGCGATAATGGCGAGGTTTTATATTCAGATGGAATTGCATTCAATTTAGAAACAACTGCAGACTCAGTTGTATACCTATTCGTGATTAGGTCTATCTGTTACCTCAGTTGTATTTTCGGGTTGTGTCTTTCCGTTACAAATGCAGGAACAAAATCGATATCAGTAAACAGATGCCGGTTATATGGGTAAATTCCTGTTTTGCGAAAGGCTTGTATGTTGGATGGCGTCAGAGCAAGGGACATAGCAGATGCTACATTCCCCGGAATGTCATAAATTGACATTGCTTTTCCTGGATAGCTTCGCATCCACGCATCGCTGGTCGAATTTACAGCCTTCTTTAAAGGGCCATATGCAGGTCGATCAAGTGGCTGGAGTTTGTGAGAGCAATGGGGAGGGAAAGACAGTAAGACAATGTCATTGTTCTTACATATGATGAGTGGTTATCAAGTACGAGTAACACTTTATGTGACGGTGAAACATTTGTATATTTCTTGAAGTGTTCCAGAAAATGCATGTATGATTCATCCTGCATCCAACCAGAGGGATTTGCAGTCCCAGCAGACCCTATTGGCCCATCCCTAACAAAATGGTCTTGGTAACGCACTCGTGGAAAAACAAAAAATGGTGGAATTACTTACCGATGGCGTTTGCTGCAAAGGTTACTGTCACTAAAATACCCCTTTCAGCTGAAGTTACTGAACCTACTTGACGAGCACCACGTTTAGCTACAACTCTATCAGGTTTTTGCACCGTTGTTATATATGCCTGTTTCGTCGGCGTTGTATATGTCTTGGGGCTCAAACTTATGACGGTCCATGACAAAATGGTCAAATTGTCATAAAACACATCGACGTTAGATTTATTAAAGCTGACAGGCTTGTAGCTTGCGCGGCGCGTACGGAGAGTTCAGGGTTTCTTCTCATAAACATCCGAAACCATTCCCCCCAAGTTCGAGGTCGTGATAAATTATACTTAATAGTAAGTTCGTACGCCAATTTTCTCACCTTTTTCTTAGGTAGTCCAAAATATATGTCTGCACATCGAATCAAATATTTTGATAATTCTTGCTCTTGCTCTTCATTGAAAATTCGGTTGTGTGCTTCATACCCCATAACTTGATCGTCCTCGCCAGATGCATCGTGCTTTCGAATATATCTCAGGAGAGAACAGTGGTTTATTCCATGCTTGTCCGCCGCATTTCGTAGTGAATCTCCAGCTTTCACCTCTTCATATGCATCTCTATACCTCGACAACTCAATCTGTCCTCTGGAAGTCTTTCTTACGCGAACTCTCGGCATCTAGAAAATAAGAAAAACTAATATATTTACTGTTTCAACCGTACCCACAAACATTGTTTCAACCGTCCCCAACCCCGCCTTTAATACAGTTTATAGAAATGGTAGTAATAGTAACACATTAAAACTAGTTATTATTCCGTATTCTAAAAGCTTCATAACAATCAGAAACACACATTCAATACTTTGACTTAAATAGAATTCACGATATTAGCATAAATCTCAGAAGAAAAATGCTTACTTTTGGGTACCAAAATATAATACGGCCTCCTGTAAACAACAACACCGCTTCGTTCTCCCCTTGCACCCTCACTCCCCGCGTAACCGTTCGCGAGATATTGCTTTTGTTTCAACCGTACCCAGTCTACCCTACCAGATATCATTCGAAAATCACATTAAAATAGCAAGCAAAAGACATTCACTTCTACTGTTTAATCTTCGGTGAAACAAATTCAACAGATAATAATTATTTAAATTAATCTACGCAATGATTCTGACTTTAACTCGTTAACAAAATCTACCGGCTATTTTGAACCTATGGGGCCATTAAATAATAAATGATTAGTATTAAACACTTTCATTGGTTGTTGTACAAATTTAAAGAAGATTTGCTTGAGCCAGAATTTTTATGTGGATGGTAGGTACTTTCGACTACTGCACAAACATTTTCTTGCAGTTGTTTACCATATGGCTGCCTCTGCTCAGGCACACACCACACCACTTTTCTACTAATAGATTCAACCTCAAACACGATAAAGTAATCCGTGGTGGATTACGGTAATTTATCGGAATGAGCGACAAGCGAAGTTATCAACTGGTTTTTACGCGGTCAACAGGTTTCATTCAATTTGGTCCACTATATTCTTTATACGAAGAATCATATTTATATATATTTCCGTTTTTCTTCCATATTTAACATTATAATATGTACGATTTTGAAGGAACCCTATATTTTGGCTTGGAAATTGATGTATTCCACTGAGAATGGTTATACTATACTTCTACTTTCAAAATTCTATTTGAAAAACTAAAATCGGACCACCTATGACGCATCCAGGGTTGCATCAATAAAGTGCATTAAAAAACTCAAATTGCAATCATACAAAAACTAATGATCCTTCAGCGCCTGAGTTTTTTTACACATAAAGTACATATCAATCACTACTGCGTCCCGGGGAGCCTGCGCTACAACTTCTAAAATGGCGGTGTTATGAATTTTTGAAACGACGCTGATTTTTTCGGTTTTTTCCCCTTATTAATACCGTTCGAGTCGTGCCCCAGCGAGCACAAAAACATCTCAGATATGTTAAAAGTACTAGATTTTGAGACATTGAACATCCACTGCGACGTTCTGTTTATACATGATAGAACTTTTATAGAGCAGACAATGTCCGCCGCAGGTGGCGATTTTCAGGATGTTCCTGGGATGTCACAAAAAGAACTTTTTGATAGCCTTTTCATAGACACAACAGAACATTCCCAAAACGTTTTGCGCACATTAAATCGTTGTAAATAAAACATTTCTAGAGATCACTTTCTGAAGCCTTTTGTTATTATTTGGACATTTGAAGGTGTCACATTCTATTTGAAATGGAGTTTTTTTTCAGTTTTTATTGGAATGCATCCTTCTTTTAGGATGTTTATCATGTAATCTAAATGGAGATTCTCCTTGAAAAAACGAACTTTACACAAGTGAAACTTTTCCATTAATTTATTCTGTTGATGTTGAAAAATAAAAATAAAGTTTTTGTATAACAAGGCTTCTGTATTTCTTAGGGTACTGAAATTAAGATTTCATCTCATGAAACAGATTGTATGTGAAATACTAACCACCAATTTTGAAGAAAATTGCAATATTGGATATTTTATTATTATATATAATTCCAATTGTATATATGGGAAGGAAGATTTAGTTGAAATTACCTATATTTGGAAAAATATTCATTTTCCCAGTGATTCTTCAGTATTATCGCACAAACCAAATTCTTCTATTAGTTCGCATAAGTCTGTTGGAAAACATGAGGAGTTGTGTTTTATTTTCCAACTCCCCATAAAACTAAAGAAAACAGGTCGTTTTTTTAAAAAATCCTCAATTTTCAATGATACAGTTTTATTACAGATTCGAACACCCTATCAAAAAATACACATTATATGCTTTTGAGGTTATATTTTTAGAATATGGTAATACATTTAATTCATGTAATACTTACTCTATTTACTTATTCAGTTTGATATAAAAAATGTCTGTTATATGTAATGGTAATGTTCACTACTCTTCAAACACTCATCACTTTCCAGTTTTACTCATTTCAACATAAAAAAAAAACTTCAAACAACGCTTCACAGTGTTCCATGTGGTTTAGCACACTGAATGGCCAAATTGAGACATGGCGGGAATTTTAAAATGAAAGCAGAAAATAAGTGGATTAAGTCATTTGGATATTGGTTTTTATTATAATAATGAATAATAATGGTTTCATTTGCTTATGAAAATAGAAGAATGTTGTTTCTGCCCTGTGTAAAATAGGAGGTATTGGTATCAAAATGAAGGAATACAAATAAAATAAATAGTTGAAAGTGAGGGGTCAAAAAATATAAATATTCTAAGATTTTAATAATATGAAATTTTTAACTTTTTGTTGTGTGAAATGATCAAAGTTATTAAAAAAAAATTGTCTAGAACCTTTATGAAACTGGACATTTTTTGGTTTCGCCAATACCTCTCAGTAGGCATACAAAGAAATGCCACAGAAGAACAAATACAATACTTCCAACATCATTTAAAGACCTCTTGGAGAAGTGCATATTGCGTCTCAAAAAAACATCCTCATGCCAACATTTTCAAAACATCCCAAAACCTCCCAGGGATGTTTGTGCTCGCTGGGGCCAAGGCTAATTTTTTCGCATTTTAATTCTCTACAATTCTTGAGCATTTCATGTTACACGTGATAAACGAAAAAAAAACACGATGTTTTGCTCTCAACTGTTTCTAACAAATCAAGTATTGATAGTTGTGTGTAGGAAACATAACAGGATACTACTACGGACCTATGCAAGTTCACCGCATTTTTGGAGAGAAACGACAAATGATTATCATTACTCACGCCGCCACTGTCGTGACAATGATTGTTACTACCAATGTTACGCCCTCGAACAGTGGTTATATAAATAAATGTATTATCAACAAATGAAATGTGAACAGACAACACGTGTACCATTCCCACAAAGTATTATCCTTGTTTAGTTCAAAAGCACAATAAATCAACATGACAATATCGTGCTCCATTTTTAACTTCAAATTGCATTTATTTGTTGTTTATCAGTTGATATAGTTTTCAAATGTTTTATTTATTGTGCAATGTGTGAATTGAGTATTGTTTCTTCATTTTCATCAGGTGAGCACCCGGGTACTTCTTTTGCATGGTAATATACCTATTTGTCCTCAATAAAGTTGCAATTTGAATATTTTGATTCAGAATGTTTTAACACATTTGATTTAAAAATGCACAGAAAAATTATTAAAGAGGCTCCTCATACGTTAGTTATTGGATTTATATACAGTTTCGTATTTGTATGTTTTCACAATAATGTTCAATATTCTATTGGATTTTAGAACGTTCTATTAAATGGTTAGGTACTCAAATTAGTTCATTGGTACAACAAATTTTCTATTGCTGTACACGACTAAAAAATCTACTGAGAGCCTTTTATGAATTATATACTAACTTTTTGCTATTTCAGTCATCAAAATACCTATATCATAATGAATTTAAAAAATAGGCGACAACGAAAATTATCGCGGGTACATCCAGAGGGATGTTAAAAGGGTGCCACAAGGAAGGGTCTGAGGCCCAGTATCCATCAATATGTGTTTTTCACCTTGTGCAGAAACACAAAAGTTTTTCACTGCTCTGAATAACCCATATTTCAGAAATATGTTGTTTTCTTTAGAAGAATAGGTACCATTTTTGGGAACTTAAATTTATCATTTCAATATACTACTCTCATGTGTAGTATTGCAAATTTACCACGAAATTTCTGAATATAATCCACCATAAAAGTGGTCGTCTTTTGCTAAAACAATCTGGTGCAATAACTAATATAAGTGAAATAATGTATTTAGGACCGAAGATAAAACCGAAATGTGGCAATATCTGCATAAGAAAGGCAATTTGGAATATCAAGTAGGTAGGTACCTAATAATATTTTTGGATTGAATAATCCGGCCGAAAGATCTTAATTTGTCAATTTAATGTCCAAAGCGAGTTTTATTGTTCTGGACCTCGCTGTCTAACAAAGCAACAGTCGAACTCCTTCTCTCTGTTCATTCCTTATTATTTAGAAATGACAATCATTGTTAAAGCCGTGACTAATTGAAATTTCTCGAAAACAGCTGAGCGGGAGCACGTGGAGTGCGCGTGCACGTCACGTGACCTCCATGGGAGAATCGATCATGAAATCTGCTGCTTGCAATAAAAAAATGAACGTGAAACGGCACTAGTACAGTTGGTGGAGTGAGTGACAGCCAGTTTTACACTCGTGAGATGTGTACGTACCTACTGCACGATTCGTTTTTTATTTATGGTTATAACGTTTCATTGCAAATTTTGCTTTTACCGTTTGACTTGTACCTATAAGAGGTAATATGAAACGATCATCTCTAGCGAGGTCTTCCGCACTACGCGTACCTATTTTGAAGAAAAATTAGCCATAGGCAAAACGCAAAATTGAATGATGTGGAATGCAAACACTGACATTCGCAAAAACATGGTCATTCGCCTGCTTTTTACAAGGATGAGACCTACATACCCATTTTTGTTCACAGTCTGTACATCAAAGGTATCTCACAGTAGATTCCATATTTACTCCCAGTGTTCTATTATATAAAAAATGATTTTGTTTTTTGAAGATACATTCATATCGGCACAGTTTAAATTGAGTACCTATTTCCGCGAACTTCTTTTAATAATATTTAAAGTATAGCTATCCCAGGAAATGATTGTTCTACTGGATCAATGGACAAGAGAGAACTCTGAACTACACGTTATCTTCATTCGCCTTATGAATATATAAGTATCAACCTTGTAGCACGTCAAATGAAAGCTAAATTCATTAGTTTGTCCATATAGAAATTCCTGTGTGGTTTGGCGAGATTTGGTAACCATCTGATATATGTATATAGCATATAAATACCTTATTTTTTTGTGTCATCGGGTGTGAAGAGTGGAAGTTGATGTATCTTTCTGAGTATGTTGGTTTGTGATACCAATCAGTTCTAATTTTTTTGTGCCTCCATCGTAAATTTAATTCTGGGATGATAATTATTAAAAACTAGCTGACCCGACAAACGTTGGCCTGTCCTAATTTCTATATTCCCTAAAATGTTTTCCTGAAAACTCTCGTCCGCGTAGAATTTTTTTCCTAGGTTTTTTTGGGTTGTTTCATCTAGGTTGTGCCTTTGACTCTGCCTGCTTCCCTTTATTCCATTATCCCGTTACCGAGTTATTCCGTTATCCCGTTTTCTCGGTATCCCATTTCCCGTTTTCTAGATATCCCGTTTTTCCGTTATCCCATTATTCCGTTATCTCTTTCTTCCGTTTTCCTGTTATCCCGTTATCTTGTTATCCCGTTATCCTGTTTTTTCGTTATCCCATTTTTCCGTTCGTTATCCCATTTTCCCGAAAAAAATTAGCTAAATCGGTCCAGCTGTTCTCAAGTTATGAGCTTACCAACACAAACATACATTTTTATTATATATATATTCCTGAAAACTTTTTCAGGACAAAGAAATTTCCAATGACTTTTCTAAAAACCTTTTAAAAACCTTATTCGGATTCAAAAAAACAATTAGCCAAATCGGTCCACCCGTTGTTTTTATAAAATAAAAAAAAGTTACCCCGACCGATCAGTGTGGAAGCAGCCACGAGTTTCAGCCACGAATTTGTGGTGCTTATGTAGATATGGGTCCGACCGCCAGTGGTCGTCTAGTGATGGTCAAAATTCGTGGCCAGCCATGAAATAAATTATTATGTTTCTGTTCTTAATATAAGAATGTTTTTTTATCATAAATGTGTGCTACCAGGAATGCTTCATAAGATGTATATGTCACCCGATTTTGTCAGGCAAAAATTAACCCTCTACTACCCCTATCACGAATTTCTTTGAAATTATTCTATTTCCTTAAAAAACGCGTGGATCGGGATTTTTTTTCATAAATGCATGCTACCAAAAATGCCCATCAAGATGTATATGTCACTCGATTTTGTCGGGCAAAAATTAACCCTCCACTACCCCTATCATGAATGTCTTTGAAATTATCCTATTCCCATAAAAAAACGCGTGGATCGGGTTTTTTTTTCATAAATATATGCTACCAAGAATGCTTGACAAGATGTATATGTCACTCGATTTTGTCGTGCAAAAATTAACCCTCCACTACCCCTATCACGAATTCCTTTGAAATTATTCTATTTACATAAAAAAAAGCGTGGATCGGGATTCTTTTTTCATAAATGTATGCTACCAAGAATGCTTAACAAGATGTATGTCACTCGATTTTGTCGGGCAAAAATTAACCCTCCACTTCATAAATGTAAGCATTCTTGGTAGCATACATTTAGGGTAGTGGAGGGTTAATTTTTGCCCGACAAAATGGAGTGACATACATCTTGTTAAGCATTCTTGGTAGCATACATTTATGAACAAAAATTTTTTATGAAATAGAATAATTTAAAAAATTGGAATTTGCCCGACAAAATCGAGTGACATATACATCTTGTCGAGCATTCTTTGCAGCATATATTTATAAATAAAAATCCCGATCCACGCGTTTTTTTATGGAAATAGACTCATTCCAAATAAATTCATGATAGGGGTAGTAGAGGGCTAATTTTTGCCAGACAAAATCGAATGACATATACATCTTGTTAAGCATTCTTGGTAGCATACATTTATAAAAAAAAAAACCGATCCACGCGTTTTTTTATGGAAATAGACCAATTCCAAATAAATTCATGATAGGGGTAGTGGAGGGCTTAATTTTTGCCCGACAAAATCGAGTGATATATACATCTTGTAAGCATTCTTGGTAGCATATATTTAAAAAAAAAATCCCGATCCACGCGTTTTTTTATGGAAATAGAATAATTTCAAAGAAATTCGTGGTAGGGGTAGTGGAGGGTTAATTTATGCCTGACAAAATCGGGTGACTATACATGTTATAAAGCATTCCTGGTAGCACACATTTATGATAAAAAAAAACATGCTTCTGTTAAGAACAGAACCATAATAATTTATTTCAGGGCTGGCCACAAATTTTGACCATCACTAGACGACCACTGGCGGACGGACCCATATCTACATAAGCACCACAAATTCGTAGCTGAAACTCGTGGCTGCTTTCACACTGATCCCCGACCGGGATTCGTTCCTGTGACCTTCTGCTTGATAGGCGACAGTCTAACCATTGAACTACTTCCTTTTTGGTAATAAATGACTCGACAGTCTTTTTCTTCGCCAAATTTCTTATACACCCGAATTTTCCAATTTCCGGACAACTTTCCTGATTTTTTTTTCCGTATCAACCATAAAATAAAATACCAAATCGGTCAAGTCGTTTTCACGTTTTGCGCTTACAAAGAATCGAGATTCATTTTTATTATATAGATTTAAATGATTTTGTCAATGTTTTGAACAAAACCATTTCACTATTACATGATGACTCGACTTCATATTGGATAAAGACCCAAAGAAACAAATTCAGTGAAAAAATAAACTAATACAATACTAAGGAAAAAATATATTTGGATTATTTCTAGGCTCCAGAAACGAAATGATATTTTTAATATTAAAATTGTTTGGTTTATATAACAAATTTGATTCTATAGATATTGCTAACGATTTTCCAGTCGACCATGATAATTGAAAATCGTAAGTATTTCGGTTTTAATACTAGAAATAATATCTCGTGTATAGCTACAGAAACCGTATGGATAGCGGAATTCTAATCGTTTAGGAAACGAGTATTTTGTTATAAGGTTTGCCGGAATTTTGCAGAAATTCAGAAGTGCTTTCACGTTTATATTTTTTCGGTGTCGATTTTTAACGGTTCAAAGGTAATGTATGGCGTTGCTCTCCTTTTAATTTTTTATAATTTTTTAACAAATTGATATGAAGTGAATGGTCGAAACCACAGACATTCTCTCACTTTCAACGAATATACTTATGTGTTGTAATATTCATAAATGTCCCACCAGCCTTGAAGGGTTCAACCAAAAACTCACATAGGTATCTTTTACAGTGAAATCTGAAGTGATTTAAAAAAAAACACGTCCGATACCGTTTTATATTAAAATCTTAAATGTAGAAAGTGCTGTATCAACCGAAATAGCTGATTTTAGAAATTGTCGAAGACGATCTATCAACGAGCACTAGGTATTTTTGATTATGTTTACACAAAATTCAAACGTTCAAATGATCATGTGCCAATCGTATTACACACAGCTGAGACGGAATACGATATGATCGGAAACATTTTACTCACAACATAAATACTCACAAATGTATTACACCGGCACGAGTTGTGTATCACCATTGGCTTCTAAATCATCATAACAATGACACACACGAAATGAAGTGAATTATTTTTATTAGACACTTGTTTGGGTAGTAGAAAAACTATGCTGTATATCAATAAATATAATGGAAAAAATTGCGTGTGAAATTATGGACAAAGATTTAATTTTTTCCGTCTGTATTGACTCATAGTTACGCCGAGTACGATTCTGAGTGCATTAAAGGAATGGTGATAGGTATAGTTAAACCATTTACAATTGCAGAAGCATAAACTAATTTTATTTAGATATTTAAATATTTTAAAAATACGTTAAAATAAAAAAAATATGCCATAAGAGAGGAAGTAGGTATTAATAGGCAATCGGATCATCATAATTTTATCTTCCCATGGTCGAAAAAAAGCCAAAGTCTCCAACAAAACACAGCAGAACTATAGAATATTTTAAAACCTATTTCGATCCCAGACCAGAGACGCTACTGGCTTTCATTTATTCAGACCTCTCCAAACACATATATAACTCGTGATTTATTAGCTTTCTTGGCCTCTCAACGTATCGACACACATACAAGCATTATCATTGGCTTGCGGTCCGTTTTGATTGGCTCAGGCGAATATTATGTAGAACTAGACAGCTGTCACTCAAACCCTTTTTCGCGTCTTTTGATCTTCCGTTTGCTGACGGAGAATGTTTACGAGTATAGTTTTCCCAATATCAATTGCAGAAGCATAAAAAAGTCTTGCGGCGAAATCCTGTGAGCAGCAGTGACGGAGATAACTAATTTTATTTAGATATTTTAAGATTTTAAAAATACTTCATAAATAATGAAAAATGAAAAAAAATTAAAGACAAGCTTTTATTTATACAAATACATTAAGAAAGAAAAATAATTTCTTTCATTGTTATGTAGGTTATTATTATATCCTAAAACGTATTTCGATCGGCACACACCAAGACCACAGACGCTACTGGTTTTTAATCGTTCAGAGCTATTAAAACACAAAAATAACGCGTGATTTATGACCTCCCATCGTATAGACAGACCCCCAAGGATTGATGTCCGACTTTATGGGCCCAGACGAATCGGTGACAGCAGTCACTCAAGTCCACGTTGACTATCGGCTCTTTTGATCTTCCCTTCGCCGACGGAGAATGTTTAGGAGTAGTACACATTATTTTTCGTTCCGTTTCTTCGCATATACGCTCGTGTTAGCGAAGTGAGTTTTTATTTGCTGCCTATAGAAACAGCTTCTGCAATTTATATTGGATGGACTATAGTACAGATTATTTTTCATTCCGTTCGCATATACGCTCGTGTTAGCGAAGTGAGTTTTCGATTTGCTCCTTATAGAAACAGCTTCTGCAATTGAAAATGGTTAAATTATAACTTTGAACAGTTTTGTAGATATACCAGGACCGTAATGATATAGATATACCAGGACCGTAACATATTAAACCTTGCTTTTTTGAATATTATCAATTATTATTCGGAGATTGCAATTTGCATATATCAATATCAATGCAAGATTTATGATGGCCTTTCCTGCGTCAATGAAGACCTTAGGGTATATTATAATTTATCTCATTTCCAAAAAACTTATCCTAAATATTTCATTAAATATCTGTTGGTCATTGTGGTCTTTTTCCACAGCGCCATCTACATCTATTTGTAGAAACAAATGCGCTTTTATTTGAACCTAGCTGACCCGACAGACGTTGTCTTGTCAACATCTCTGTATTCCCTAAACATTTTTTCCTGAAAACTCTCACCCGCGTAGAATTTCTTATTACAAGCTTGTATTTAACTTGCTTCGTTCGCATGTCATTATTTCCGGTCAAAATTTGTAATCCATTTTCGGAGCACATGCCGACATCCTATTTAGCTGAAATTTGGCAAGTGTACATAATTCCGCTGACAACGCATTATGAAATTTTTGTTAGAGAAAAAAACAAAATGGGGGCTCCAAGATGGCGGACGAGTTTTATGATTATGGTACGATTCGATTCAAAACTGGTACCTATGTGTTTATGTGAAGTTAGCCACACTTTTCCAGCCACGGTTTCTGACGTGTAGACTGTCGACTGTGGGATAGCGTGTTTTTACTCACAGTGTTGCCAGATTGATCAAATAAAATCTGAATCGATAAAACAAACCCAGCCACACTTTCTAATTGAATGTGCAGGTATGGTATCCATCCTTTGAACTCACCATGGATTTGCCTCAGAAGATAACAGTCTCCCCTTGCAAATGAGTGGGTTGCGCTGCTACGAAAATAAAAAATTTTTTGGAATCCGTAAATATGAGAACAAAATTCTCGGGCTGAAGAATAGTCTAGAAAAGTCGGGCTGCCACGAAACGAAAACTACTAGGGGAAACGATCATCAAAATGCAAGGAACACAATAAATGGATTTCTTTGGAGCCGTTTATAACAGCGATTTAAAAAAAAAAATTCTCGGATTATAAAAATTCCAAAAAAGTCGCGCTATCACTAAAAGAAAAAAACCATTGAAAAGAGGATTATGATGTCCTCTCAAATACGATAAATGGAATTCTTTGGACGGCCGTTTGTTACAAGGAAAAAAAATAAATAACTTCTCGGACTTCGAAAAGTCAAGAAAGAGTGGCGCTACTACGGAAACAAAAAAACCATTAGAAAGGGGACATCAACATGCATAGAAGATAATAAATGGCTTTCTTCAGACGGCCGGTTATAAGAGATAAAATAATTAAAATAATTTATCGGACTATAGAAAGTCAAGAAAGAGTCGCGCTGCCACGAAAACAAAAATACCATTGGAAAGAGCACATCAAATGCATAGAACATAATGAATGGATTTCTTTGGACAGCCGTTTATAGGAGATAAAAAAATTAAAAAATTTTTTTGGACTATAAAAATCAAGAAAGAGTCGCGCTGCCACGAAAACAAAAATACCATTGAAAAGAGGACATCAATATGCATGAAAAACATCAATGGCTGTTTTTGGACGGCCGTTTATGACAGAGAAAAAAATCAAAATAATTTCTCGGACTATAAAAAGTCAAGAAAGAGTCGCGCTGCCACGAAAACAAAAATACCATTGAAAAGAGGACATAAATATGCATGAAAATAAATCAATGGTTTTGTTTAGACGGCCGTTTATAACAGTGAAAAAAATTAAAATAATTTCTCGGACTATAAAAAGTCAATGAAGAGTCGCGCTGCCACAAAACATCCATTGGAAAGGGACATCAAAATGCATGGAGGGTTAATCAATGGCTTTTTTGGACGGCCGTTTATAACAGAGAAAAAAATTAGAATAATTTCTCGGACTATAAAAAGTCAAGAAAGACGAGTCGCGCTGCCAGGGAAACAAAATACATCATTGGAAATAGAAGATATCGAATATGCATAGAATGTTAATCAATGGCTTTCTTTGGACGGCCGTTTATAACAGAGAATAAAATTAAAATTATTTCTCGGACTATAAAAAGTCAAGAAAGAGTCGCGCTGCCACAAAACAAATATACCATTGAAAAGAGGATATCAATATGCATAGAATGTAATCAATGGCTTTCTTTGGACGGCCGTTTATAACAGAGAAAAAAATTAAAATTATTTCTCGGAAAAGTCAATGAAGAGTCCGCTGCCAAAAACAAAATACCATTGAAAGAGGACATCAAAATGCAAGGAAGTAATCAATGGCTTTCTTTGGACGGCCGTTTATAACAGGAAAAAATTAAAATAATTTCTCGGACTATAAAAAGTCAAAAAGTCGCGCTCCACGAAAAAAAAAATACCATTGAAAAGAGGATATCATTACTCCAAGAATGTATCAATGGAATTCTTTGGACGGCCGTTTTAACAGGAAAAAATTAAAATTATTTCTCGGACTATAAAAGTCAAGAAGAGTCGCGCTACCACGAAACAAATACCATTGAAAAGGGACATCAAATGCATAGAAGATAATCAATGGTTTCTTTAGACGGCCGTTATAACAGAGAAAAAAATTAAAATAATTTTCGGACTATAAAAGTCAAGAAAGAGTCGCGCTGCCACAAAACAAAAATACCATTGGAAAGAGGACATAAAA
Organism: Gonioctena quinquepunctata; assembly: GCA_018342105.1. Taxonomy (NCBI): domain Eukaryota; kingdom Metazoa; phylum Arthropoda; class Insecta; order Coleoptera; family Chrysomelidae; genus Gonioctena; species Gonioctena quinquepunctata. Next base: position 139,251 of record JAFIRS010002877.1, on the reverse strand, counting down.
ATGCATAGAAAGTGATCAGGTTTCTTTGGACGGCCGTTTATAACAAAAAAAAATTAAAAATTTCTCGACTATAAAAAGTCAAGAAAGAGTCCGCTGCCACGAAAACAAAAATACCATTGGAAAGAGGACATCAATATGCATGAAGATAATCAATGGCTTTCTTGGACGGCCGTTTATAACAGAGAAAAAAATTAAAATAATTTCTCGGACTATAAAAAGTCAAGAAAGAGTCGCGCTGCCACGAAAACAAAATACCATTGAAAAGAGGATATCAATATGCATAGAATGTGATCAATGGCTTCTTTGGACGGCCGTTTATAACAGAGAAAAAAATTAAAATATTTCTCGGACAATAAAAAGTCAAGAAAGAGTCGCGCTGCCACGAAAACAAAATACCATTGAAAAGAGGACATCAAAATGCATGGAAAGTAATCTACGGCTCCTTTGGACGACCGTTTATAACAGAGAAAAAAATTAGAATAATTTCTCGGACTATAAAAAGTCAAGAAAGAGTCGCGCTGCCACAAAACAAAATACCATTGGAAAGAGGACATCAGAAATGCATAGAAGTGTATCAATGGCTTCCTTTGGACGGCCGTTTATAACAGAGAAAAAAATTAAAATTATTTCTCGGACAATGAAAAGTCAAGAAAGAGTCGCGCTGCCACGAAAACGAAAATACCATTGAAAAGAGGACATCAAAATGCATAGAGAGTGATCAATGGCTTTCTCTGGACGGCCGTTTATAACAGAGAAAAAAATTAAAATAATTTCTAGGACTATAAAACGTCAAGAATGAGTCGCGCTGCCACGGAAACAAAAATACCATCGGAAAGCGGATATCAAAATGCATGGAAGATAATAAATGGCTTACTTTGGACGGCCGTTTATAATGTAGAAAAAAATTAAAATATTTTCTTAGGACTATAAAAAGTCAAGAAGAGTCGCGCTGCCACGGAAACAAAAATACCATTGGAAAGGGAGGTCAAAATGCATGGAAGATAATAAATGAATTTTTTTAGACGGCTGTTTGTAATAGGAAAAAATGTTTTATAGTGACTCAAAATTTAAAACATAAACGGGTTTCATAAAACATGCAAAAGGGTTTCTATACTGCATCCGGAGGTACAAATTTGCGACTTATGTTTGCATTACTAATTGTACAGGAGTTCTCCACAGTCAAAATTCTAAACACTTCTTTATGTGTATTTCCATTTCCTCAACCCGACTCTTGGTCTAATTTTCACAGCCAGGAGAATAATTTTCATTTCAATTGAAAAGACACGCGTCCAAATAAATTCGTTTATGTTTTAAATTTTGAGTCACCATGTGGTAATTTGTCCTGTCAAATTTTAAATTGTTTAAATTAAGTTTCCTAAACAATATGTGCTTTTACAATTGTTTAATTTTTATATATATTACTAGTAGTGTTTCATAGTGATATGATTTTGAAAAAATTTCCTCATTCACAAAATGATGATTTGTTCGCTGTCTTCACTTAACCTCAACTTACTGTCTTGATAATGAAAATAAACAATTTCGAAAGCTTGACAAAATAAGAAAGAGTTTTTCTTTTTTCACTGGCCATTAAATTTGACTGCAACCTCAAGGAATATCCTTTCTACAAAGTTTATTTCAAATTCATAGTTATTTTCAACTAGTCCAGTCACGAGACTACCTTTCTTAATATATATATATATATATATATATATATATATATATATATATATATATATATATATATACATATATATATATATATATATATATATATATATATATATATATATAAATCCCATAGAAAAAAGTACTTTAAATTTTTCCCGAATCTCATAACTTTTCTAAAAAACCTTTCTCTCCCTAAAAACCTTCGGACAACAATAAAAAATGTTTTATATTTGATTTGAGTGTTGAAATAAAATAAAAAAAGATTTTTGTGTGGACGCCCGTGGATAATTTTTCAATTTCCGGGCAACTTTCCTAATTTTTCAACCATCATCGGGCTATTACGAACATTCAAGAAATAGCATCGGTCCAGCCGTTTTCACGTTTTACGCTTACAAAGAATCGAGATTTATTTTGATTATATAGGTTTGGCATTGCCTATTGTTTTTTTTTCAAATTATCCAACGTTTTATAATTTTATACCTTGATATAATATATTATTTGTTAGGGTGGGAGCATTTTAATACATTATCAAGGAAGAAATCAATTTGATTTCAACTATCGATATTCAATTTGTTGTGTTTCTTTTGCTCAGATGATTTAATAAAATTGGCATTTTGTACTAAAATATCTTTCAGTGATATTTACATATGCATTATTGAACTGGAAATATTCTATGTCAATGGAGTTTCCAAGTGTTTTTATAGAAATACGATGCCCTCCGACTGAAAAGGATTATTTACAAACAATGTAAAAGAAAACAAATACAATTATACTTACACTGTTTATTATCCTCTCGAAAGCATCGATAACCTAATTACACATAATGTTCGATATCGACTTCAAGATAATTTTAGTTTTATATCTTTATATATTGTCCTTTCAATGGAGAAATGAAGGTAGATCGATATTTTTTATACACGTACAATATTGTACTTCATATCACACAATTTTTGTATATGCGTGAAGTTTTATGTTTATCGTTTTCTTTTGACGTCGAGTTTTTCTATAGTTCGCGGCAGTTGTAAAAGTGAGTGGCTCTTGTGGTTAGAGATATGGGATGTACCTACATCAAAACTGTTTCTCTTATGTAGGTACTTGTTCTTTAATAATATCTGACAGAATATTTTCCGTTATTTCAAGAAAATACATATATTTCAAATGCTACCATTATGAACATCCACTTATTCAAATTGGTAGGGTGAATGCGCTAGTAGTCGGCCTTTTTTGATAAAGTTTGACTTTCACAAAAATTAGCATAAAACCATTTTAAGTTAGGCTATTTTCACTTCAATGATCGTAAAACATATACTTTCAACTAAGAAATGATTAGGATGAAGGAATTTTGGAATTTAACCCATTTTTTTCTTATATTATTCTTTTGAAAAAGGAGCACTTTGCTAGTAGTCGGCCGCATATATTCCCATAGTCGGCCAAGGCTGATCCAGTTGTCGGCCGTGGCAAATAAAGCTAATTTGTACCAGATCCGTAACAAAGGAGTTTTAGTAACCTCTTACTGTAGTTATTTTTTTGGTTTTATGAAATATAATACTTAGTGTCGCAAATAATTTTAGATAATTTAAAATAAAAACAAAATAAATAGATTCTGTAACAAAACACAAAATTTTACAAAAACTAGGACGAAGCACATGATAAATATCCATTTGGTGAGCATTATTCATCACTGCAGAAATCACAATTGAAAATCTTAGTTTCTAACATCATTATATGACTGTCCCTTATTGGGCACAGCCAACATTTTTCTCTTCTTATTCTGCATCACTGTCCAATTCATCATCCCAAAAACAACACTTTTAATTGTTTCTTCCTAACCACTTCCACTTCTTCTTGAGGTACTTTGGTTTTTTGTTTCTTCATGTTTTTAGATGATTTTTCGGTATTTCTTTCAGATTCTTCTCTTCTCCTCTTCTTCATATTTTCTTCTTTTTCCTTTTCAATATAATAAGACCGCCACTCCTTTGCACCTAGAGCGCTCGTTGATGATCCTGATTTGGGCCTTCTAGATTTCTGAAGGTGTTTGGGATACTTCAAATGTTCTTCAAAATAATCAATTGTTTTGTGAGTAAGGCTAGATTTGCAAAGATCTATCTGAATTATCCAATTGACCAATTTATCTTCATTTTCATTACTCAAATATGGGTCTGGATTTTTGGACCCATCTTTCGAGATTTATCGGCAGTCCTTCCTTTGAGCCGGTCCTGCAGGATGCACGAGGTATACTGTAATCTCGGCATGTTTGCCTTATTTTGGCTCCATTTCTACCTGCTTCAAGAGCCTTTCTCATACTCTCTTCAGAGTATTGGTGGAACTTTCTTTTGTGCTGATTTGGCATCATCAGAAATGAATAATTTCAAATTTATAGCTCAATAATGTTGCCGAGAGAGGTTTAAAATCTTACGGCCGAGTACTGGCGCAAATTCAATCTTTTATAATTTGGTTTTCATTGACTGTACCCATGGCCGAATACTGGTACAAATAATCAGATCATTTCACACTACATGTTGACTAGAGTGAAAATAAGATATCTAAGTATACGAGTTTGATAAAGATGGAAGTAAAATGCTTAGCTACTTTGGTACATTGTTATGCCAGTAACCGGCCATGTTAATTTTAAAATATTAATTAGGAATTTAAGATTTTTTTTAAATATAAGTTATTTTGAAGAATATTTAATTATCAAAAACGGTCAAAACGCATTTGGCACTACAAATCAATTTAAAACTTACCATCAAAATCTGTATTTGGGATGTTTCCTACCATTTGAATTCACACATGAAACACTAACTGCCTGACACGCCTCTTTTGCGCGGGAACTACCGAAGTAAAGCTTGACATTGAGGGAAAGAAATGTTGGTATACATGTTTTAAAAAGATGACAAATTACCGGTAATTTAGAAAATTGCTCATAATTCGCGCGTAATTCAAAATAATATGAGATTAACTCGTTTGTGGCGGACTAATGGTGGTGGCCGGCTTACTAGCGCACTCACCCTATACGAATGGAATATTCAAGAGCTGTTGTTCCCAAACAGTGGCATCGAGTTTTCCTTTCACAAAATTTTTAAGCCACTATGATGTATAGCAGGTGTGGCCAATTAGCCCAAGATCTACTGTTTACTGACGAAACCCTGTGCGATCTACCAATTACATACTTCTTGAAATTTTAAATGAAACAGTATGGTATTTTCAATTTTATTAAGATGGAAAACATTAAATTGAAAATTATTCTTAGTAACTACTTATTTATATTAGTCTGAGCATTGTGTCTGAGCATCTTCCGCTGATTAGCAAAATCAGGTTTGTAGTTGGAAATTGCCAACCTTAAAGAATCCAATGTATGAGCGTATGTCAAGCGAGAACGGTGTTTGCTTTTTGTTTGGAAAGTAGGAAAATGTTGATTCACATAAATATGTTGAACCAAAACAGAATGCAGTTGTTCAACACATTTATCCAAATTTGGATATTTGTCGTTGGAAACCAATGTCCAGAAATCTAGAACAGAGGATGACCTTGCTTTTAGAAATATATCGCAGCGAGAGTAATAATTTCATTTTGAAATATCATGTGGTCCATTTGAAATGTATCTGCAAATTTTTTTGGCCATTTCATAAATGTCACTATGATCAATGGAATTATTAAACGGATAACTGATGATTTCCACCAACTTCTCAATTTTTTTGAAATCACTAAAGCGAATTTCGAAGTCTGATACCTCTGCTCTGCCTTAATTTCTGCCGTGTACTTGTCAGGAATTAAATTGTAGGTGGGATGTTTTTCCATATGATCCTTGAGGTTTACAAATATTTTTCTTTTTTCTTCTCGATGTCAACTATCATAGACGCTGTTTGTCTTTTGAATGCTGCAATAGAACTCATCATTTCTGTTAAAGTTTTATTCTTGCCTTGTAGTTCCAGATTCAATGTGCTCAGTTTTCCGGTAAAATCTGCTAAATCACATATTGCCAGCCTAAATCATGCAGTTGCTGATAATTATCACCCCTTTCTTCAAGAAATTTTATTATTTCGTCCAATAGATCTCGAAATATTTGCTTCGACTCAACCACCTCACGTCAGTGTGCAATGCCAAATCTGGTTCCATCTCATCTAATTGCTGTTTAAAGAGCCGCCTTTGGAGAGATTTTCCTCTCATGGAATTTACAATCTTGAAAGAAATATCCATTACATGTTTTGTGTTTAGTCTCTTACTAGCCAGTACTTGTTGATGAAAGTCTGGAAAGTCTTCACCTTTGTGACAAAGAGCAATAAAACCATTATGAATACCTGTCATTGCACGAGCCCCATCAGTTATCATTAATACGAGTTTATACAAAGGTAGCTTAATCTTGCTAATATATGCTTTGAATTCCGTGAATATATCAAGGCCATGAGTTTTTCCTTTTAAGGAAATCATCCTTAGCAGTTCTTCTTTCATCGAGAAATCTTCAAAGGCCATCCGAATAAAAATAAGTAATTGTGCAGTATCAGTGATATCCGTTGACTCGTCAAGTTGTAGCGAAAAAGCAACGCAGCGGACGATAACTCTTTGTAGTTGTTCGTTTATTTTTTCGCTCTACTATTGTTGACTCGTCAAGTTGTAGCGAAAAAGCAACGCAGCGGACGATAACTCTTTGTAGTTGTTCGTTTATTTTTTCGCTCATCGTTTCTATACAGCGCATCACAGTATTTCGAAACAGATGTAAACCAGCTTTTTTGATTAAATTTTTATTTTTGAATTTCACGAACAGCGAATCTGACACTTCTTCGAAAATTTCCTTGATGTACTTGGAAAGAAGCTTCAGTTGTAGCCTTACTTTGCTCAATACAAGATGATTTGCGCAGCAGTTGGTGATTATTTGAAGGTTGTAGACGATGTGGTAACTTGATTACTATTGTTTCGGACGTCCATCGTCTTAATGTATTTAAAAGGTTTTCACGACGTTTCGAATGCTTGTATCTGCAATCGTCTTCAGGTGATTACATTGCGCAGTCTGTTCTACGTATTTTTTAATAAATTTTATTATTAGGTATATTAAACTTTTCAACTTATATGTTTTTTGACGATCGACTGGACTAATATCCGCGATCTACCGTTTGTCCACCCCTGATGTATAGTGTTGAGCAAAGTGATTTTCCACTGTCACATAATGTAATTGCAGTATGGACTTCCGCCGGCATGTTTCTACAAACGAAGTAATAAAAAATTATTTACGACCAGAGATAATACTATAGCCACACCTTATTACCGTTCCTATTGGCAGACGCACATTTGGAACCACCGTATACAAGGGGTTTACTTATATACGGTGGAATAACACATGCCCATCAAGTTCACTTTAACTGATTGCAGGTTAAGAATAAGAAGAATAAACAACTGGCTTTTTCGTTACACTTTGAAGATTACCAAAATTGTGAAACAGTGCCAAATAACTCGTGTTCATTGATATAGGGTCTGCACTTGTAAATATATACTACTACGCTGCAGTTATTCGAGGCTTTTAACGCCGGTCTTACGTGGCAGGTGGTCACCCCGCCATCCAAATACTAACCGCGCTCAACATTGTTGCTCCAGATATTGATAAGACTCTCATCAAACTGATCAGCCGAAAATATTGTTTAAATATAGAAGCGAAAACGTCAACGGTAAATATTTATTTATAAAACAAAAAATTCTAATTTGAATGAACAATTGTCCAACAGTGCAGAACGCATTATTTGCGACCTCTCCAGGTCGAATGCTCATAATAACTCATATTATAATCTAGGCAATAGTAGAGGCTATTCTCAAATGCACTACGATTTTTTTGGAAAATGTATCGTTGAAGAGTCGGCAATCCTGAACAACTCTATTTTTCAGGGTCTCGATGAACCGGGGCTTAGTTTTATATAGAACACATTGTCAAGTGACTCCATAAAAAAGTCTAATAGGGTCGAATCTGGAGATCTGGGAAGCCATTGTATTGGTCCTCTTCCAACACTCCATGGATCTGGATACTTAGGGGTCTAGCAAAAAGCCCCTGGAGTTATGAGCGATTAGTAGCTGTATTGTTGTATTCAAGGTTTCACTAATAATGAAAGACAAAACTTATGGCTGTAAGCAGAAATCCTACTCAGCTTTTGACGACATTTGCAGATATACCTATAGAACAAGTTAGTAAACCTTCAAATACTTTGGTACGATAATGAATAAAAAATGGGATATAATCAAATTTAGACCCGACGAAAATATATTTACTTTTAAATCTGCTGTAGAATAGCATAATGCTAGGCGTGGTACATCTTTATAGCACTGAAACCTGAACATCCAAGGATATCACCCTCATCAGTCTTGGAGCCTTCGAAATATGGTGCTTGAATGCTCCTATATCTTGGATTGTTGGAATGATCAAATACGGTTGTGCTGGAGTGAACAGAGAACTGTTCGAACTGATTAAGAAAAGGGTGATTGATAAAAAATAACGCTGCCAAAGGAAGAACCTTATTGACATAGTAGCCAATGCAGGGCAGTACAAAGAATAATGGAATATCGAAAAATACCCGAACAGAAATATTTTAAGCTGCATGCGAGTGATCTTCCCTGGTGAGATGCGGGTTTTCCTTTCTCCAATAACAAACAATTTGTTGACATTGCCGTGAAGATAAGTAATGCCTTAATAATAAAAACAAATGTTTTTGAGTAGGTTATTTGCCTTCCTGGAGTATTACTATCAGCAAATTATCATAATTATTGTCAATAAAAGTTTCACTTGGTATTCAGAAATTCAAATCAATGAATCATACAGTGTCCGGCATAAAGTTCGCAGTATATGAAAAACTTTTTTATTATTGATTTCTCAAAAAAAATAATTCGTGATAAAAACCTCTGCTTCATCACAAACCTGAAATGCAAACACCAAAATTTAATTTTATACGACCCTATACGAGGGAGATAGAAAAGCATGCTTTGTTTTCAAAATAATATGATCCCATCGCTTTATTTCTCACGGTAGAATTCAAATTCATGGGGAAATATGTTCAAAATCGAATGTTGATCCAGAAATTCGAATCATATATGACCAGTTTCATATTTCAACTTTTTTTCATATTTTTTCCTCATCGCCTTGTACAAAATAAGGAATATTATGCTAGACGAATGGTATATTGTTAGATGTGATGATATCACTCTCTGAATGTTTTCTCATTTCTCCCTCCCATCGGAAAATCACATTAATTGAATTATGTGACGGAATTTCACAAAATCTTCTGCAAATAGTAAATAAACCTGAATTGTCTCCAAGGTATGATGCCAGAATGAATATGAATTTATTTCCACAAATGTATTTGCACACTACGAATAATTTTTTTTAAGACAATCAGGAATTGTAAAATATGACAATTTTTGTATAGTTGTTTTTCAAGCAAGACATTAGAATGCATCTACAATATTTCATTGAATTTTTTGCAGCATTCAACGTACAAAATTAAGGTTTAATCCACTCGAAAAATTTATTCACGTATTATTTATGAATTTCGAAATATCGTAAGTTGTTACATTCGACTTCGATAGCAATACCCAGCTTCCATAGTTTTGTTCTTTGAATTTTACTGTAAATGATTGAGATACAGAACATTTGCCGATCACAGTTGGCTTTGAAAACAAATTCATTTCTAATTGTAAACAAACCATTTTTGACGCATCAAGAATAACTCACAAATCTGTAGAGTAATTTCAGTAGTTTTTCAATTCAATCATGGCTGCTCGACTAAGTATACAGGAGAGAGTGGAGATTGTAATGATACATGGTGACAATTATCATACTTGTAGAGACACTGCCAATATTTTTAATGAAAGACATCCAGGTAAAAACGTTCATAATTCGATAATTACAAGAATTTTGAAAACATTCAGGGAATCTGGATTGGTTTCGAAAAAATACAAGTGACACATAAACGACCATAACTGAAAATGAAGAAACTGTTATGAATATTATGCTGTCTACGTTAAAACCTTAAAAAAATTATCAAAGTGACCATAAACGACCATAACAAAACCGGATAATCGCTTGGATTTCTGTTTCTGGTTTCAGTCTATGATGGAAGCAGTTAGTTAAATACAATCAAGTGGCCTCCAGTACTTCAAATATAAATTCAGGAGTTCCACAAGAGTCAGTATTGGGTCTATTACTATTCCTGCTGTACATTAATGACATTATGATGCATGTTAAAAAGTGTAAGATCAAACTGTTTGCCGATGACACTATGTTGTATTGTACTGGGACACCTAATGAAATCACAGAATGTTTGAATGAGGACCTATCAAATATAAATGAATGGTTATGTGACAACAGCCTCAAGTTAAATGTTAGTAAAACAAAATGTATGTTGATAGGTAGCAAACATCGCATTAGACAACTGTAAGATGAACAACTGTCACTAGATATTCATATTAATAATGTCAGCATTGAGAGGGTTACAACTTTTAAATATTTGGGAGTGGTACTGGATCAAAACTTGAATCTTAATGCTCACTGTAGTTATATCCAGAAGAAAATAGCCACGAAAATTCATCTTTTATATAGATTAAATAATAAAATAAGTCAATATGCTAAATTAACAATATATAAATCAATAATAGCACCCCACTTCGACTATTGCAGTACACTTCTCTATTTTGTAAGCAATGAAAATCTTAATAGATTACAGAAGCTTCAAAACAGATCCATGAGAGCAATACTGAATTGTAATAAACGTACACCTGTGAAATACATGTTGGAAACGCTGTCTCTTATGTCCGCTAAACAAAGAATAACATTGAATATGCTATTGTTTATATATAAAATTAAACACAATATGTTGCCAAATTATCTGAGTGAACAGTTGACCTACTCAAGTAGTATTCATACACACTCCACTAGAAATAGTATGGGAAATTTGTATATCAACAGAGAGTATATAGGTTGTGAATCTCTGTTTAGTTCTGGATTGATTTTTTTCAATAATTTACCTATCCACCTCAAAAACTGTGATTCATTGAATTTATTCAAAAGAAAGTGTATGGAATATATATTTGTAAATGTACCTATTTAATCTTGTTTATACGATGTGACTTGTCTCTTTTTAAAATTATTGTTGTTGTATCTTATTTTTTATGAAGTGACTGTATCTATTATGAAGAGCATTATTTGCTAATAAAGAGTTATATACAGTGCTAGTCAAAAGTCCCCTCCCCCCCTCGTATCTTTTGAACGGGTATACTTATAATAATGAAATTTGGAGGGTGGAAATAAACGGATGTAGGCTTCTCAACTGGTCATAACAGGTGACGCAATAGTCATAAATGACGTCACAAGGCCACTGTGACCAATAATTTTAAATGGGACCCTATGGAAGTGACAGCTCGTTTGAAAGGTATTGAAAATACCTATTCAGTCATACCAATTTTGTTTGGGTTTCGGCTGATTTTGATTGATAAATTGAAGAAATACCAAAATTATAGTTTCTCATTTAATTAATAAAGATTTAAGAACCAGTTCTTATAATAAGTGTTCAAAATGTGCTCCATCTACTTCCTGGCAGTAATGCATCCTATTGCTAAACTCTTGTCGTACTCGTCCCAGTGTGTCAGCGGAAATTGCCCTACATTCTTCAACAATTCGTTGTTTCAGAATGGCAATACTGTCAGGTGCTGTAGCGTAAACCTTAGATTTCAAGTACCCCGATAGAAAAAAATATAATGGTGTAAGGTCCGGTGACCGAGCTGGCCATTCGATCGAACCTCGTCGTCCAATCCATCTACCACGATATTCTTCATCTAGGTAACGTCTTACTGCACCGTAATAGTGTGCAGGAGCACCATCTTGTTGAAACGTTATTTCCAAGTTGTCGAATTCATCTGGATTATCTTCTAGAATTTCAAAATTAACGCCTCAATATCATTTTGTAACATCTCCAGATACAATTCACCGGTTAAGTTAGCATTGAGAAAAAGAGGCCCAACTATGTGGTTTCCCAAAATACCTGCCCAAACATTTACTTTTTCTGGAAATTGAGTATGTTTTTCACGAAAGATGTGAGGATTTGTGTCACTCCAATACCTCACATTTTGAGTGTTAACATTTCCATTGAGAAAGAAAGTACTTTCGTCACTAAAACAAATTGTCTGTATGTAGCCTGGTTGTTGGTTCATTTTATTGGACATAGTTTCACAGAATTCTAGTCTTCGGTCGGGGTCATCATCTGAAAGTTGGTGCACCATTTTTAATTTGTATGGATGAAATTTGCTTTTAGCCAACACCCTATGTACTGTCCTTTGACTGACTTCACAGATAGACGCAACTTGGGCTGTGGAAGAAGTAGGGTTTACTACCATTTCTCCAATTATGTCAATTTTTTTGTCATCACTAATTGTTGGTCGACCAGATCGTTTGGCATCTTGAACACTACCAGATGCTTCAAACTTCCGAAGAAGCTCCCTCAAATAAACCCTCGATATAGGGCGATTGGGGTACCTCTCATTAAACAGTCGTTCCGCTGCATGGAAATTGTTTCTACATTCACCAATTATTAAGATAGCTGCTACTTTGTCGGCTACAGTACGTACCATTTTGGCCTATGTAAACACTTAAACGTCTCGTTAAACAATAGCTTAGGTAAATTTTCAAGGTATAAACACTTTTGACAAGTAGAGAATTCAAAAACGTCAACCTTTTTGACAATTAACCAGAGGCGTACTTTAAAATCTTTATTAATTAAATGCGAAACTATAATTTTCGTATTTCTTCAATTTATCAATCAAAATCAACCGAAACCCAAACAAAATTGGTATGACTGAATAGGTATTTTCAATACCTTTCAAACGAGCTGTCACTTGCCATAGGGTCCCATTTAAAATTATTGGTCACAGCGGCCTTGTGACGTCATTTATTACTATTGCGTCACCTGTTATGACCAGTTGAGAAGCCTACTCCGTTTATTTCCACCCTCCAAATTTCATTATTATAAGTATACCCGTTCAAAAGATACGAGGGGGGGAGGGGACTTTTGACTAGCACTGTATAATAGACAGTTTTCGAAAACAATTCTTTACAGTGACGAATCAACCTTCACATCAAATGGGGTAGTCAGCTCCCAGAATTGCAGGTGGTGGGCAGAAAATAATCCCCATTTTAGGATACAATGTAGAGACCAATATCACTTCATTATTGTTGGACCAGTATTTTTCAGACAACCACTGAATTCTGCAAGATACTTAAGAATGCTGCAGATGTTTCTCTCCGATTATTTAGATGATATTCCTCTGGACATGAGAGCTGGAATATATTTTCAACAAGACGGTGCATCCGTTCATTCTACGCTAGAAGTGAGAAAGAAGGTGGTTAAACGGAACATTTCCAAATCGATGGATTGGAAGATATTCCAATAATGCTTGGCCCGCCCGGTCACCGGACCTCACTCTTTTGGATTTTTTCTTATGGGGATATCTCAAACAGAAGGTATATTCAAGAAGACCATTTCAAAATATACGTCATTTGGAGAATCCTATCAGGGATTGTATTCGGGGAATAGCTCCCCAGATACTAAGAAATGTTCATGATGCAATGCACCGCCGTACTATGCAGTGTATTGAGAATGGAGGACACAACGTAGAATAAAGCATAGGACATATTTGTTTCAAAAAATGTTATTTGGATTGTGAAAATAAATTGATTGGCATTCTGGCATCATACCTTGGAGACAATTCAGTTTTATTTACTATTTGCAGCAAGATTTTGTGAAATTCCGTCACATAATTCAATTAATGTGATTTTCCGATGGGAGAGCAAAATGAGAAAACATTCAGAGAGATATCATATCTAACAATATACCATTTGTCTAGCATAATATTCCTTATATTGTACAGGGCGATGAGGAAAAAATGGGAAAAAAAGTTGAAATATGAAATTGGTCATAGGTGGCTATGATTCGAATTTCTGGATCAACATTCGATTTTGAACAATATTTCCCCATGAATTTGAATGCTACCGTGAGAAATAAAGTGATGGGATCATATTATTATGAAAACAAAGCATGCTTTTCTATCTCCCTCGTATAGGGTCGTATGAAATTCAATTTTGGTGTTTGCAATTCAGGTTTGGGATGAAGCAGAGGTTTTTATCACGAATGATTTTTTTTGAGAAATCAATAATAAAAAAGTTTTCTATATGCTGCGAACTTTATGCCGGACACTGTATATTTTTTTTTATGTATGACTACGCATAACTTTTCACAGAGCAGTTCGATTTCGCTGATTCTTTTTTTATTGGATAGGGTATACTTCGAGATTGGTCCTATTTGAATTTGAAAATGTCACACTTGGTAGAAAAATAGGGGATATTTATCGTTCATCCACTGAATTTTTACCCGTTAACCGATTCTACCACTCATAACTTTGTACTGGGTTATCCGATTTAGATGATTCTTTTTTTAATGGACAGGGTATACTTCAGAGTTGGTCATTTTCGGATTTGGAAAGAATAATCCACCCCTAAGGGTAGAAAAATAGGGGATTATTAATTTTTCATCTGTGAACCGATTCTGTTGGAACTTGGCACACATATAGGTAGTTCTGATGACACTACAACATAATGGATACCTGGAGTCAATTGAGTAGATAGTAATTAGTTGATTTTAGCCACAAAAAAGTGAAAAATAAAAACTTTTTAACAAAAAATTAAACCGACGAAAAAATCAACTGAAAAGCAAAAAATAAAATAAACCTTCTTAGTCTTAATGATAATTGAGCTCTTAAACTAATGTGAGTAACTAATTTTGAGTCGGCGCCAAACAAAGAATTAACGAAGATCGTTATATTACATTGAAGAAGTAATTAAAACGCGCCGTGCATCCCGCTGCCATCATTTTACGCTTCACCTAATTCAATTGCTAGTTTGTTTGGCGCCGACTCAAAATTAGTTTAGGAGCCCAATTATCATTAGGATTTTTTCGTCGGTTTAATTTTTTGTTAAAAAGTTTTTATTTATTACCTACATTGAAATTAAACCATAAAAAGTATGTTCTTTTTTTTTTTATGTTCTGGTTCCCACAAAAAGGGGATATCCTGTAATGTTCAGAGAACATCGTGGGAACCAAGGAAAGAGGTAGGAGTTGGTGTTCTTCTTAAATTTCTGAGGTTGTATGCCTCGGGGAACACCTCCCTAGGCAATGAGTTCCAAAGCCTCGCTGTTCGTTGGATGAACGAGTCTTTGGAAAGTGATGTTCTGCAGGTCTCCAAAGTGACCACGAAGGGGTGTGATGACTGAACTTGACGGGTTAGTCTCGAAGAGACTGCCAAAGCAGGAACGATTGTTGATATTTCAGAAGAGCATCGCCCATGAAAATATCTATAAAATAGAGACAAATCGCCAACTTTTCTACGGTGTTCCAGACAAGTGAGCGAGTTTGTAAGCGAGGCATCACCGACGAGACTAATTGCCCTTTTTTGGACAGAATCCAATAGCCTCAGGATATGTTTAGGTGCCGCGCTCCAAATATGGGAACAGTATTCCAGGACAGGTCGGATCTGTGCCTTATAGATCATAAGCAGCTGAGTGGGGTGAAATAGCTCTTGGCACGAAAAAAAACCAAGTTTTTGGGATGCACTTTTGGCAATGGACCTCACGTGATTTTCCCAGGAAAGGTTATTGCTGATAGTAATACCAAGCATCGATATGGATGACTTCAGTGGTATGGTTACTCCTGACAAAGTTATGTTAGGCACAGTGAGATCGGCTTTTCTAGAGAAAAGACATGCTTGTGTTTTGTTTGCATTGAATTCTACCAAGTTATTAGATCCCCACTCGAGAATTGTTGCTAAGTCCATATTTATATTATTAACATTTCTTCCTCGTTCATTTCTGGTTTCACGGGCTGATATAGGAGCCCTGGAGGAGAAAGCGGTATGGAGGGTACTATCATCGGCAAAGCTGTGTACTGGACATGAAGTTGCTTTCAACAGGTCGTTGATGTGAAGTAGAAATAGTGTTTGTGCGAGAATAGATCCTTGCGGAACATCAGCATTTATGAGTAGAGTGTCAGATGAAACTCCATCGACCACTACATGGAGAGACCTGTTTGAGAGAAAACTAGCAAGCAGAGAACACAGCTGAGGGGGCAAGCCATAAGACGGAAGCTTGGCGAGGAGTCCCTGGTGCCAAACTCGATCGAACGCCTTGGATATATCTAATGCCACAGCTAAAGTTTCTCCATACTTTTCAATAGATAGCTGCCATATATGTGAGACGTAAGCGAGCAGGTCACCAGTTGATCTCTGATGGCGGAAGCCATATTGCCTATCGTAGACAATTCCTGAGTCTTCCAGATATTTCACGAGCTCGATGTTGAGGGCTTTTCCATGATATATCACAAAGGGCATGAGCCAAACTAGTGTCCCTTTCATGTTTAGGGAAAAGTTTTGAAAACATTTTTTTCAAAATATACAACGCTTTGCTCTACCCCCACTACTCGGCCGCTTGCACGCGCTCGCCCGTTTTCGGTGATGTTTGCAAGTATTTCTCATCTATTTCGCAGCATTTTAACGCAAAATGAGAATAGACGTTTTGTTGTTCTATATTTCTACTTGCAATATGTTTTTGAAATCGGACCACCTATGACGCATCCGGGATTGCTCCAATAAAGTGCATTAAAAAATTTAAATTGCAATTTTGCAAAAACTACGACGGCGTATTGGCGCCATCCCACCAGTATATTTTTTTATTGAATTCTCAAAATTTTGACTTTTTTCTCAAAATTTTGAGATTTTTTCTCAAAATGTTGACTTTTATTCTCAAAATTTTGAGAAAAAATCTCAACATTTTGAGAATAAAAGTCAAAATTTTGAGAAAAAATCTCAGAATTTTGAGAAAAAAAGTAAAAATTTTGAGAATAAAAAAGTTGAAATTTCGAGAAAAAAAGTCAAAATTTTGGGAAAAAACTCAAAATTTTTAGAATAAAAGTCGAAATTTTGAGAAAAAATCTCAAAATGTTTAGAAAAAAGTCAAAATTTTGAGATTTCAATAGAAAAAATACTGGTAGGATGGCGCCAATACGCCGTCGTAAAAAACGAACTGAATTTTTTACTCATAAAGTAAATATCAATCACTACTATGTACGGCTGCGTACGATACGGTATGGAGAGAGGGGCTCATGTACAAATTCCTAAACGTTACAAGGTGCACTAAGTTAACATCACTGGTGAACAACATGCTGTCCAATAGAATCCTCCAAATATCCATCGGATCTATGTTAAGCAAACCAAGGCTGCTTAATAATGGTCTTCCCCAGGGATCTGTACTGGCGCCACTCCTCTTCAACTTGTACACAGCTGACTTACCGCAAACATCAAGCCGTAAATTCATGTACGCTGATGACCTAGCTCTCGCGAAACAACATGGCAATATGGGAGATTTGGAAACAACCCTATCCGATGATCTGAGCATACTATCTGGCTATTTCCAGAGATGGCGACTCACACCAAGCACTACAAAAACGGAGTCATGCTGCTTTCACCTTAATAATAGACTGGCATCGGACAATTTAAATATCATCTTTAATGATAATATTCTACGCCACAACCACTATCCCAAATATAACGGTGTTAAATTGGACCGCACCCTCTCTTTCAACAAACATTTAACAAACTTGGCAGCGAAGCTGAGAACTCGTAACAATATTCTGTACAAACTAGCGGGGTCGACCTGGGGAGCTGACGCCTCAACACTACGCACGTCCGCACTCAGTCTGGTCTTTCCTACGGCCGAATATTGCGCATCGATCTGGCTAAACAGTCCTTACGTTAGTAAGGTGGACACCGTTCTCAACCAAATAATGAGAATCATTACAGGATCTATTAAATCCACACCAATCGAATGGCTACCCGTGTTGTGTCATATCGAACCACCGAAAATCCGTAGACAGCATATACTAGTACGAGAGTTTAAAAAGGTCAGCGGAAACCTAGACTTACCGATCCATCAAGACATAATTAGATTCAACCGACTTAAATCTAGGAATCCAACTGTCAAAACAGCCCAACAGCTTATAACCAACAACTTTAACGGACACAACGAGTGGATATCGAACTGGCAGAGCAAAGTTAGTCCAGCCTGGCACTCCTTGCTGGACCCGGATAATCCACCACAAGGCTTCAACATGCCCCGGAAAACTTGGGTCCGGTTAAACAGGATCCGGACTGGCCATGGCAGAAGCGGCTCGGCCCTTTTCAAGTGGGGGATGAGTGCAAGCCCAGAATGCGATTGCGGCGCAGCCTCTCAAACAATACATCACATTACCTATGAATGTCCGACAAGAGCATTTCCTGGCACAACTCTTGACCTTTCACATGCAACACCCCAGGCCATCCAATGGCTCAACCAACTGAATATGGAGCTGTGACAATATCTACAAATAATTTTTGTCTATACATAGTAACTTTTGTTGTGTTAGTACATCTTGTTTCTTTATGTATGTTTGTACACGCCATAAGCTAAATAAATAAATAAAAACTACTATGTTACACAGAGCATGCGCTACAACCTGAAAAATGGCGGTGTTATGAATTTTAAAAAAACGCAGATTTTTCCATACGATCGAGTCGTGCTATGGCCGTTTTTTTCGCATTTTGATTCTCTACAATTCGTCCATTGAGAGTATCGAGATCGCTTCATTAGTTTTCATGTTACAAGCAAAAAACGAAAAAAAAAACGTTTTTTTCTCTTAAATGTTTATAATAAATTAAGCAATGATAGTTGAGAGTAGGAAACATAACAGGATATAACTACGGATCGTCTTTCGTATGATGGCACAGTCGGTTAACTGGTACTATTTTTGTCACGAAAAAATCTCTAATGATTGGCATATAGTAATGTTTGCCAATTTAGGTGGAAACTAAAAAGGTTTATTCCACTCGCCCACTCTTTTACCGATTAATGGGGACATATATTTTTTGAGTGAGATCCGAAACCAATAAGTAGGTATTCGGTACATAAAGTAATTTACTTTCCATTCAATTATTCGCAAGTATATTTAACAGTAATTTTGAGTAAGTATTTTTTTACAGGTAAACCGGTAACATGTTCACCGATAAAAAGAAATTGGTACCACCAGATGGCGGATGGGGGTGGGTTGTCGTTATTGGTGTTAGCGTCGTCAATGTAAGTTTTTTAGCTTTTACAGTACCTATATTGTGATGCAAAAAAATAATCGCCAATCTTTATTTTGTTTTGTGTGAATATTGTTCTCTACGTATTGTTTCAGTAGTTCCGAGTTGTTGAAAGGAAAATGAGAACATGTACAATTGGTTGATCAGAGAGTGGACATTAATCATGTTTTGCATTAATTCATTATTTTCTTTTCTTTTAGTAAGAACGAACTGTGCAAAATTCACTTGAATAATTATATGAAATTGTATTTACATTTTCACGTAGTAGACTTAGATAATTCATAATTAGTTAACTAAAAGTGTTTATCGCTGCGTACGATGCCGATGCAATGATTCCATTGGCGTGCTATCTCCATTCAGAGATATTGCCATGGGATACTTTTGCATATAATATAGAACGATGTCAAATTTCATAAAGCAATTCGCGTTAGAAACATGTAACTGAGTCCACTTTCCGGTTTCATTCCGACATGAATCGTAGCTCTCATCTGTTTCGCGGACCAATTTGACGAACAATGTTTTTATTTTTTTTCAGGATTACGCCTATTGAAATTTAATAATAACCGAAATATCATTAATTGAGAATTTTAGAAAATTTAAATATGGTCGTGGCAATAATCCGGCTATATATTTCATTTCCATTTCATAGTTTGCAGAAGGAATCGCTTCATTGTATTATGTCGGTAAACGGGACGATTATTATGATTGTTGGTTATGTTTACGTTTACGAAACCAATGAATTGTTTTCAATTCACGACAAAATTAATTTACTCCAAAGATTTGGGGGCTGGTCATTCCCAAGTATGGTTAAGGTCCGATTGTAGTATATTCTGATTCCATCTTGGCTAGTCCGTTTGCCTCCTCGTTCCCAAGACCACCCATGTGTCCTGGGACTCACATGATGCGCTAATCTTCCTTGATTTTGACACCCTTTTTTTTGCATAATCAAAACACCAATTTGTATCCAATCTTGTTTGATTCCTGCGCCATAATTGCTCCTTTTGTCGAGGTTTTTCTGGACACAGATGGAACACTGGACACGGCCTGGAACACTAAGGGGTATTTCCCTATAGGAACTGAGATTTATCTCCTTGTTCCTTCTTCGTATACCCCGGACATATCCCCAAAATCTTCATCCATTTGTGTACAAGGCTGACCCATAGATAGGGATGACCCTTAGATAGATTGTTCATTCCTGAACAAGCCAGCCGCTGTACCTCTTGCTCTTAGTGGTACCGGTCCATTAATGTCGGGCGAATAATGGTCGTCATGGCATTTGTCATTCGGTTAAGGATGCGTTGACCTAGGTTTAGCTGTCCCCCTTGGCGATTTATGAGCCTTTCAACTGCGCGATCAAACAGCGCGAGTTAGTCGCGTTTAAATAGCGCGATAGGATCGCGCTACTGAGACATCAATGTAAGAACTGTTTTCTTTATAATTGCAAATTCAAGCTAACTTGGTGTTTAGATCAGAAGCATTGTTGACAAAATTACTGAAGATGTGTGTAGAGTTCGTTCTAGCTTTTAAAGGAAAGAAAATCAAGAATTAATGCAAAATGTTCACTTTGGTAAAAAATGCAAAATGCAAAAAATTATTAATGTTCACTCTTCGATTGTTCAGAACATACGTATAACATTCTCGAATTTCAGCTATGTACGAGATCGATCGAACAGTCGTTCGGCCTGCTCTTCGGCGATCTCTTACAAGAGTTGGGCATCGAGACGACAGGGGCGGCCGTCATTATGAGCACCCTCGATGCTCTCTTCAACTTTTCCGGACTGCTGGTGGGTCCGTTGATTCGTGCCTATACGTATCGTAAAGTCTCTCTAGTTGGGACTGCACTGTGTAGTTTGGGACTGATACTCACCTTTCCCGCCAAAAGTATGCCTCATATACTTATAACGTACAGTATTATTAACGGTGAGTTCATTCTTATAAATTACCTGAATATTCATTCAAATAGATCAATTCATGATTAAAACAAATAAAAAAATTAAAATAATGTAATTTCAATAGGGAACTTGCAATGATATTTCACACGCAAAATTTGGGTACTTGTCATTCACACAGTAGAAGTGAAACAGATTTTTTCTCGTGGATTCTGAAGAATTAGTTAAATAATACGAAGCCTATTACGACCAAATATAATAGAGACAACAAATATATTCTGGAATCTTGAATTCCAAAATATAAACGTTGTTTGTTCCGAATATTTGGCTTCAAATATAATATACAAAAGAGATCTGTTTCATATTTCATCCATGGAATGCATTATATCCATTGATCATATATGTATTCGAGAGTGTTAATGATATACAGTGTCCGCCAAAAACTTGGAACCATATGGGAAAAAATGTTTTTATTAATAATTAAAGATATTGGCGTGCGGTAAAGCGAGAATCGGTCGATATTCTAAATTCACTATAGAGTAAAGTGACTAAGGAAAATATCGAAAAATGTTATGAAAAAAAGTTGTTTGCAATTAAAAGATATTCCCAGTTATCCAGTTCAGTCCACCAATTACTAATTTCAATTAGTGCTTAATGAGTTGATTTCTCCATGAGGCCAACTAATTAAGCAATCATTGAAATTAGTAATTGGTAGACAAAACTGGATAACTGGCAATATATTTCAATTGCAAACAACTTTTTTTAATAAATTTTTCGATATTTTCTATAGTAGTGTCACTTTACTCTATAGTGGATTTAGAATAACGGCCGATTCCCGCTCAACCGCACGCCACTGATAATAACTGCTATGCGCGTATTTAGTCAAATTGAATGCACCAACTTTTATGAAGAATTAAATTTTCTGATAAACTAATAATAAAAAAAATGCCCATATGGTTCCAAGCTTTTGGATCGTTGTTTCAATTTGAACAACTATTTTCACTTATTTCTGCTTTCCAGAATTCAGTAGTACCTAAAGTGTCATTTTTTTATTCATCACATAAGTTTTTTTACAAATCGCAAAAAATCTTTATATGGTTAAATAAAGAAAAAATTAAGTATTACAATAACTAAATTAAAATAATGAACTTCCGTAGTATTAAGTTCATTCTGCATATCTTTTTTGTTTCCCGTAAAAGTACGTCTTGGGCTGATTTTTATGGATTCCATCGGAAAAATCGCGTTTTAATGACCAGTAGTAATTAGCTATCATATTCACGTTCCATCGTTTTCAAATCCTGGTGAAGGCATTCTCCCTGTTCTTCAAATTTGTTCATATTGCTTCCAGTATTTGAAACCTATTCAATAACGTTGCGATAATATTTTTATAGTCTGGATGTGTATGATTACCAAGACATTTATTTTATTGACATCTTTGACTACTCTCCAAGCTTCCAGTTCGGTCACAATCTCAAATAGTACGTACTCTATATTTGGAGTCCATGACTTGAGTTCAAAGATAAATGAAAAATAAACATTTTTTATAAAAATTCAATAAACAGATTCAAGGTTATGGCTTATCTTACTTCCTTGGTGTTAAGAATGAGCGCTGCTAGCTTAAAAACTAATACGCTCTCTAATGGCACTGTGATGAACTATCAAATTGTGCAATTATTAAAAATGACAATTGAATGGATCTTCTCTTAAATCTGAGGTAATACGTCAAAAATAGCGAGGGATTCGTAATCAGCGCCACCAAATTAGTGAAAAAAACTTTCTTTATGTATAACTTATATATATATAGAGTGTTCCACTCTCGATGGCCTATTAGACGTTTCTGGAGAACGGGACACAGAATTATTTGGAAAATTTGGTTTCTTGGGTAATCAGTTCTGCACTATCGATCTAAAATATTTTCAGCGTTGCCGCTTATATTGAAAAATAGAACTC
Source organism: Gonioctena quinquepunctata (assembly GCA_018342105.1). Taxonomy (NCBI): domain Eukaryota; kingdom Metazoa; phylum Arthropoda; class Insecta; order Coleoptera; family Chrysomelidae; genus Gonioctena; species Gonioctena quinquepunctata. Next base: position 116,557 of record JAFIRS010002877.1, on the reverse strand, counting down.
AACTTTCATATTTTAAATGAGACACCCTGTATATTATTGCATTTTTGCTTTGCTATTGCTTTACGATCATTTTTGTATAATACTTCCCTATACCTATCTCAAGCGGTTTTCGAAAAATTCATTGATTTCCTTATTTTTTGTGCAAAACATAGCTTCAATTAAATTTTATTACTGCGGTATTTGGACTCGAACAAAGCTGAAATTTGGGTGTAGTTTACCAATTTCTGTGCATTAGTATGTTCAAGGAATTCGTTTCCATTTAGGGCTTAAAATTATTTTTGTAAACAAAAATGAAAAGTACATTTTTTTAAATAGAACACCTTGTATATTATCGAATATCCTGAAAGACAATTGAAGTTCCTTTCAAATGATGTATTATGGTCCTATACCTAAATAGTCTGGTTTCCGAAATAAAAGCAAGTTTCTATATAAAAATCGAATTATTTTGCCATCTTTTTTATTAAATGTCATGGAATATGTCATTATGGAAATTCGACAATTAGTGCATCAATAATAAAACGTTTGCGCGCTCATTACCAAAAATTTGATCAGAAAAGAATCAAAATGGAAGGCAATAACTATTCAAACGAAGTTTTGATGAAATTGTTTATCTTCATGGTCAATGTGATCAAATTATAGCGAGAACATGCAGAAGGTTCTGTGGTGTATTGAAGTGTATGAATGATAAGATGACGAAATGATTGTACAAAGAATGATTAATATACAGGTATTCCAAACTCGATGGCCTATTGGACGTTTCTGGAGATCTGAGATATAAATACTGCAGTGTTGCTACATGTACTTTAACTAATATCAACTTTCGAATTTCAAATGAAACACCCAGTATTTAATTCAGATTTTGGATTCTACTGACAAATACAAATAACTTTTACTGAACGTGTCGTATACCAATCTCTACCGTTTATTGGATATTGATTATTTTGTAATTGTTTTGCTACCAAAATGGGACCAACTTGAATTCAAATACCTCCTTATCTGTTACCCACACAGGACTCAAATTCAACTTCCACCCAGAAAATATTGAATTATTTCAGTAACATCGAATGATTTGACCATATTTTATACAGGGTGTCTGAAAAACATATTCTTGTAGGTGATTAAGAAACACGGCCATAAGTCATTTTATTTAAATGGGACACCATGTATATCATGCAACATTCGGATTCTACTGAAAAATACCAATATCTTTCACCAAGCATGTCCTATACCTATCTCTTACCGTTTCTTAAATAGTAATCGTTTTATATTTTTTCTATCAACTATCGAAATGAGTACAAATCAATATGAAATATCTTTACAGTACTCAAATTTGATAAATAGTTGATTCATGTGGAAGAGTCTTCTGGAAATTAAATGAATCGACTATATAAGGTGCCTGAAAAACATCTGTTGGCTATTTAGGAAAACGTTCATAAATCTTTTTTTATACTCCCTAATCTGATAAATTTTTGTCCAGTATGTCCCATATCTATTTCTAACCTTTCACTGGATATTGGTATTTTGTATTTTTTCACAACAGTCTTTGCCAAAACTAATATTGCATGAACCGAGAAAGGCAGAGTGAGCTGAAATTTTAATTCAGATTTGAACAAAGTGTGCTAGGTTCGGTTTTCCTTCTCCATGATAGTTTTATATTTCATACAGGGTATCTGAAAAACCTGTGACTGTTAAAAAATCATGATGCACCTTATGTAAAACTCAATTTTCAAATAAATTAATAGTTGTAGATACGAACATACTCAGTTTCCATCACATCTAAAGATCTTGAATAAAGTCCCAAAGTACAGCAGAACCCGCAGTTTTCTTTATCAGAAAAAACTTGAGACCTGAGGTTTCATCGCACTTTTGAAGATACAGAGCTGTAACTTGAATTTTTCTCTAACACTCAGATGCAATTCAGTTTTGTCATAGATTAATTAAAAACATATCTGAGGAAATTTTGGAAACAGAAATGAGTCATATTCGAAAAAAAAAGTCAGATTAGGGAGTAGAAACTGAAATGAAACAGGATGATTTGAAAAATAATTACTAATGGACGTTTTTTCGAGTATGACTCAAACCTATTTCCAAATTTTCCTGAGATATTTTTTTAAATTAATCTTTGCTAAAAGTGAATTGCTTCATCTGAGAGTTAGAAAAAAACAAGTTTTAGCTGTATCTCCAAAAGTATGAACATTTTTAAGCGAATCATTACAGATTAATTTGATTTCTTAATCAGATCATTTCAATTGGGATTTGTTATACTGGAAAATGGTAGTAGTGTGCCATGACCAGAAAAGAGCAAGACAATCTTTCAGTTTGACAAGCAGTGATTTTCATGGAAACCAGACTATTTAGGTAAAGGAACATGATACATCATTTGGAAGGAACTTCAATTGTCTTTCAGGATATTCGATAATATACAGAATATTCCATTTAAAAAAAATTACTTTTCACTATTTTTTTTAATGGAGAACGAATTCCACAAAAAATAAGGAAATCAATTAATTTCTCGAAAACCGCTTGAGATAGGTATAGGGAAGTATTAAATATCAAAGTTGTTGCTACTTTTCAATATAAGCGGTAACGCCGCAGCGCTGAAAATATTTTAGATCGATAGAGTAGAACTAATTACCCAAGAAACCGAATTTTCAAAATAATCCTGAAAAATAAATAAACGAATTGAGTAAAGCGACCCATGTTGGAAAATTAATATTTTATCATTTCGCTTGACAAACACTGTAAAAGAATACTCTATTCAGGTTTGGGAGTAGGATTGGCTGCTTCTTCAACATTTGTCGCTTTGAGCAATTACTTCGTCAAACGACGAGGACAGGCGGTAGGATTCTCCTTGGCTGGCACAGCCCTGGGCATGATGATCATGCCACAAGCTATCAGATACTTATTGGAATGGTACGGATTTAGAGGAGCAATACTCGTTCTTGGAGCTTTTGCGATGAATGGTATCGTCGGATCGTCAGTATTACAACCCGCTGAGTGGCATTTTGTTCCTGAGCAGAATGATGAAGAGGAGGGGGGATACCATCAGGTATGATTATATAAAACATTTAGCTATAATCGAAAAGGTCTCAATTGAAAATAATGTACAGGCCTTTCTCATAGGTCAGGCTTTTAACAGGACGTAGAACTCGTCATCAAAAGTGATTTTACAAAAAATGACCCCTATTAAAGTTTAATAATAAGCAAGATAAATGATTATATAAAACATTTAGCTTTAATCGTAGGGTCTCAGTTGAAAATAATATACAGGCTATTCTCATAGGTGAGGCTTTTTTAACAGGGTATAGAACTCGTCTTCAAAAGTGATTTTACAAAAAATTACCCCGATTAAAGTTTAATAATAACCAAGATATATTTTTTTTATTTCAAGTACGGCCCTGGCTATTTACTGGCTGTTCCTTTTGCATATCGTAGTTTGGAGAGGGAATTGCTTTAGTGTAAACGGGAGGCTTGTTAAAATAGACTCCCTAAGTCGTGACGTCAGACACGGTGGGCGGAGCTTATGAATCTTTCCATCGAAAATGCAAATGCATGTTACATGCCAAAAGTAATTTTTCATTTTTCAATTTATTCGTGATTGTGTTATAAATATAAAATATAAAAAAAATATTTTAAGACAAGTTTTTATTTATACAAATGCACTAAAAAAGGAAAAATAATTTCTTTCATTGTTTGATCTAGGTTCTTCTGTGAGTAACATATTCGAAATCTTGCCGCGCAAGATTACCTATTTTGTATCCGCGCAAGCTTTTGAATCTATTTCTCACAGAATAACCTAGATCAAACAATGAAAGAAATTATTTTTTCCTTTTTAGTGCATTTGTATAGATAAAAGCTTGTCTTTAATTTTTTTTTTATAATTTTTATTCTTAACTTTTTATCTGTTTTTATTAACAAATAAAAGCTTGTTTTTATTTTTTTTTTTTCGTTATTTTATTTTTTAGTATTTAGGAAGTTAAATAACTAGTTTAGTAATTTATATCTAATTTATTTTTGAATTTTGACAAAAAAAATCATAATTTCCGACCCCGAAAACCCTAGATACCAATTTTGAATATAATCGGACCATAATCACAAAAATTGTCCGCCATATTGGAGCCGCCAATTTGTTTTTTTACTAACAAAAATTTCATATTGCATTGTCACCGGAATTATCTACACCTGCCAAATTTCAAATCAATCGGACTATTAGAAGTGGGTCAAATTTAACTTGCAAGATTTGAATACCGATACACAGACACCGGGACAGGTGAAACTAAATAAAAGGTTGTAATAAGGGTGGAAATATTGATATTTTCCTATAGTGAGGCCAAATTTAGGACTTCCCATCATATTTTATAGAGGTAAGGGTTCTAACATATTTATGGCTTATTTAAGATAGTTGAGGTTATGTCATTGTTTTGTTCTAATCAAAAAATAATAAAATTTAAGACTGTTTCTGAATGTGGTGACATTTTATCCCCCTGGGGCAGAGGTAATATCAGCTGATTTACTGAGTGTGATCTACAATATAAACATGATATTATTTCTTATTAAAAAAAAAAAAGAAAATTTAAAAAGTACCTTAAGCCTACTTGTACATTATATGTTTTATCTTTCAGCTAGCATGTATTTGTCCTCTGATAATCATCAAATCAGCATCAATTTACATTGTTTAGCAATGGTTGGATTCCAATGCATGTTCTTATTTAATTATTTTATTGTCATTTTCCAGGAACTCGTTAATGTTAGAAAGCTTTAAAACGTGTTTTGAAGTCGTTCTAAGCTAGAATTCTGAAAATAAAACTAAATATTTGTGCAAAACATACATAATAAAAATCAAAACAAAACAATGACATAACCTCAACTATTTTAAATAAGCCATAAATATGTTATAATCCTTATTTCTTTACAAAATATGATGGGACTCCAAAATTTGCCCTTACTTCAACAAAATATAAGTAAATCCACCCTTATTTATAACACAATCACGAATAAATTGAAAAATAAAAATTCCTTATTGGGTATTTAACATGCATTTGCATTTTCGATGGAAAGGTTCGTAAGCTCTTCCCTTTTGTGACGTCAGACTTAGGCAGTCCATTGTTGGTTAGGTTTACCTTTAGGAAACAAGTGAAATCACAACAAAATTAATTTACTCCAAATAATTGTGATGAGTGGTGTGAATGAACAACGGAAAGGCCTGTACCAATCGTTTTATCCACCGTGAAGTATGGAAGACTATACGACATTATTGTATCCATAACATTATCGAATGTATTGAAACCTCAGGATAGTTCTGCAGTCGCTTCTAAATCAAAACATTTTCGAAGGATACAAGCAAAACAACCTCAAGATCGTCTCACAAGAGTTCAATATTGCCAGTGGCCTCTAACAATGACAAACACACACGAAATTAAGTGAATAATACACTTGTTCGACAGAAAAAAATTCATGCTGTACATTTTTAGTGAATTAAGTGTCTTGAGAGAAATACATAATTTACAATACCAACATGTGTACTGTGATAGTATTGAATATTGTAACCTCATTAATTCACAAATATTGCTAGAAGTATTTGTATTACTGAATAGTACTATCCACTACCCTCTTTCTTTTTTACTTTTCATTGCTGCAACAGAAGATTCTTTTTTACTTTGCATCCACTGAGGTAAAAATGAGAAATTTACAAAGCATGATTTTATTTAGAATAGTCTCCTGTAACATGCACCATAAAGCATCTTCATATTTTCATGCAAATTAAAATTAATATCTTCTTTTTTTTCATTAATGCATCTTTTTATATGGGCATGAAGTTTTATATGTATTTGCATTGAAAAATGTATAAAAATCGAAATCTGATAAAAGGAATAACTTACCTTTTTTATTGTTTGGGCCAAAAAGGATTGAACTTGACTCTGGGTGAACACTGATCGAAGCAGACCATATTACTAAATGTATCATTGAAGTGTGGTATCCCCCAAACTTTTTCCTCATCAAACATTTGCATGTTTGAATGAAAATCATTCACCTTTATCCTTGTTTATGCTTGTTCTCACATTTAAAATTCATCTAGTAATAATTAAAATCATATCGAATGAATATCTTAGGAAATGGAAACTATAAAGGAGACTGAAGATGAAGATGTCGAACTACCAGAAGGCCAAACACTCCTCAGCAAAATAAGCTCTGAGGTGGCTATCAAAAATATGGAAGACCTTGGTAAACAGGGTGGTCTCACCAGGAAGTCGACTTTTCCAAGAAACTTTTCCTCATTGAGTTTCGCAGGTGGGCAAAGAAAACGAAAAGTTTCTGCAGAATCTCTTGTGTCCAGCTATTCTAGGCTGGACTTCACTGGCTCTAGTATTCAATTGCAGTTTGATGTAAGTATTTAATTTTTTCAACAATTTTAAAGTATGAAGACTGGCTAGACGCTGTGGTGTCACACAATAAAAAAAAATGCACAAGTAACCCCTTCACCACACTTACTCACTTCCTATATGCGCATTTCGATAACTAAGTTATCATCAACAGTAGCTTAACTACCCTAAATAAATTGTAACATTTTCTTACAATTTATACCTGGTGTTTCTAATTGAGTTATTTTATACTAATAACTGTTCCTCAAGTCGCTAATGGGATCTTGATGGTTCTATAGGGATCAAAGTAAACAAAGTGGAATACATAGGCCCATTATCCTCATTAAGTAGATAGATAGATAACTTTATTAAAAGAATTGTACTTATACATCATGAAAATACACAAATACAATTAGGTGAACTAGCGTCAAAGTCATGATGTTTAGTTAACATAAAACGAACATCTATACATTTATCAAATGCTAAAGAAAATGCAAATAATTATTTGACGAGAAAATATAAACAAACAATAAAACAGACATGTTAAAATAGATAGATAAAATATATATAAAATTAGTTAAGATAGAATTAGAATAAATTAGAATCTAGAAATTCATTCACAGTATAAGGTTCGATCTTGATTAATAATTCTCGTACAAGATGTTTTTTAAGACAGGGTTAGATTTTCATATCCTTTGGTAGTCTATTGTAAAACTTAATACACGAATACATAGGTGTTTTTTTGTGTCAAGAGTTAGTCTGTGGGCGGGAGTATTTAAATCCACAGTTCTTGTGGCATAACTATGCTGTGATAATAACCTATCGAATTTTTCCCTATTGTTGCACAGAAATACTAAACACTCACATATACAGTGCTAGTCAAAAGTCCCCTCCCCCCCTCGTATCTTTTGAACGGGTATACTTATAATAATGAAATTTGGAGGGTGGAAATAAACGGATGTAGGCTTCTCAACTGGTCATAACAGGTGACGCAATAGTCATAAATGACGTCACAAGGCCACTGTGACCAATAATTTTAAATGGGACCCTATGGCAAGTGACAGCTCGTTTGAAAGGTATTGAAAATACCTATTCAGTCATACCAATTTTGTTTGGGTTTCGGCTGATTTTGATTGATAAATTGAAGAAATACGAAAATTATAGTTTCGCATTTAATTAATAAAGATTTAAGAACCAGTTCTTATAATAAGTGTTCAAAATGTGCTCCATCTACTTCCTGGCAGTAATGCATCCTATTGCTAAACTCTTGTCGTACACGTCCCAGTGTGTCAGCGGAAATTGCCCTACATTCATCAACAATTCGTTGTTTCAGAATGGCAATACTGTCAGGTGCTGTAGCGTAAACCCTAGATTTCAAGTACCCCCATAGAAAAAATCTAATGGTGTAAGGTCCGGTGACCGAGCTGGCCATTCGATCGAACCTCGTCGTCCAATCCATCTACCACGATATTCTTCATCTAGGTAACGTCTTACTGCACCGTAATAGTGTGCAGGAGCACCATCTTGTTGAAACGTTATTTCCAAGTTGTCGAATTCATCTGGATTATCTTCTAGAATTTCAAGAATTAACGCCTCAATATCATTTTGTAACATCCCCAGATACAATTCACCGGTTAAGTTAGCATTGAGAAAAGAGGCCCAACTATGTGGTTTCCCAAAATACTTGCCCAAACATTTACTTTTCTGGAAATTGAGTATGTTTTTCAGAAAGATGTGAGGATTTGTGTCACTCCAATACCTCACATTTTGAGTGTTAACATTTCCATTGAGAAAGAAAGTACTTTCGTCACTAAAACAAATTGTCTGTATGTAGCCTGGTTGTTGGTTCATTTTATTGGACATAGTTTCACAGAATTCTAGTCTTGTCGGGGTCATCATCTGAAAGTTGGTGCACCATTTTTAATTTGTATGGATGAAATTTGTTTTAGCCAACACCCTATGTACTGTCCTTTGACTGACTTCACAGATAGACGCAATTTGGGCTGTGGAAGAAGTAGGGTTTACTACCATTTCTCCAATTATGTCAATTTTTTGTCATCACTAATTGTTGAGTCGACCAGATCGTTTGGCATCTTGAACACTACTTGATGCTTCAAACTTCCGAAGAGGCTCCCTCAAATAAACCCTCGATATAGGGCGATCGGGGTACGTCTCATTAAACAGTCGTTCCGTTGCATGGAGATTGTTTGTACATTCACCGAATTATTAAGATAGCTGCTACTTTGTCGGCTACAGTCGCATTACCATTTTGCCTATGTAAACACTTAAAGCGTCTGTTAAACAATAGCTTAGGTAAATTTTCAAGGTATAAACACTTTTGACAAGTAGAGAATTCAAAAACGTCAACCTTTTTGACAATTAACCAGAGGCGTACTTTAAAATCTTTATTAATTAAATGCGAAACTATAATTTTCGTATTTCTTCAATTTATCAATCAAAATCAGCCGAAACCCAAACAAAATTGGTATGACTGAATAGGTATTTTCAATACCTTTCAAACGAGCTGTCACTTGCCATAGGGTCCCATTTAAAATTATTGGTCACAGTGGCCTTGTGACGTCATTTATGACTATTGCGTCACCTGTTATGACCAGTTGAGAAGCCTACATCCGTTTATTTCCACCCTCCAAATTTCATTATTATAAGTATACCCGTTCAAAAGATACGAGGGGGGGAGGGGACTTTTGACTAGCACTGTATAGATACTTGCAACAGTTAATATGTTCATTTCTTTAAATTTTCCTCTGCACGATTTCCTATTACTGTACCCTAACAAAATTCGCAGGGATCTCTTCTGTAATGTAAAGACACTTTGCGCTTCCCAGTAAATTTTTATTATGGTTTTTGTGGATAACTATACTCTCCAGGAGGTCTAATTTTCTCTTGACCAATTTGATCATTTTCAAATTATGAATATTAATTTTGTGACCAGATTCGATCATATGGTCTGCCACACTTGACATTCTCCTTTCGGTAGGTAGCATGGGACAAATGTTCGTGGAAATGAACGTTTTGTCTGACTGTAATAGACTTTGGCACAATTTTAACAACTAATTTCATAAATTCCCGATTTATCCAACATTTCAGTTTTGTCCTTCGGGTTTCCTAATAACATTTGCAAGTTATTTCTATTGCTATAAACTGCTTGGAGATTTACATCCCGGAATATAGTGTTGAGACCTCTCGTGAGTTTTGCATGGAGAGGGATTCTCACGAATCTTTTGCTTCCCTTTGAAATGCTTCTTTCTCAAGAGATTATCAATAATGTCTATAATTAATTATTGCTATTTCCTTCATCTTTTTGATTTCATTTTGAAAATGATCAGCATTCAATGGGAAGTTTACGGCTCTGTGTATAAGAAAATAGAAACTAGCCATTTTGTGTTGAATGTGGTGTTTTGAATCGACTGGGGGATGAACCTATTCGTGTGGGTGGGCTTTCTGTAGATGTCTATTTCCAAAAGCTCTATATTTCTGATGACCAGAGTGTCGAAGAAAGGTAATCGTCCGTCAACTTCCATTTCTACCGTGAAGTTAATTCGTTCGCACACTGAATTCATGGATGTTAGGAAGACGTCTATGATTTGACTTTTCGTGTCAAAAATACAAAACACATCATCCACATACCTGAGCCAGTTTTTTTTTAAATATTTACTTTGAAGTTTCAGATTCGTTTTGAATTTACTCATAAAAGGTTTGCCATGAATGGTGCTAGACAATTGGCCATGGCAGTGCCTTTCTTCTGTTGGTAGAATTTATCTTGGAATATAAAATAGTTTCGTTTCTGTTTAAAACTCGTTCGACTCTAAAAGTTCTTTGAAGAACTGCAAGGTTTCAGGAATAGGTACACTTGGAAACAGAGAGCTTACATCGAACGAAACCAAAATCTCACCTTCCACCAAAGTTAAGTTTTTGATTCTACCGATGAACTCATAAGAATTTTTGATAGAGAAACTATTTGGCTGAAAGGTAAATTATTGAATTAGAAACGCCTGTAAAATTCAACTGTCACATAACTACAAATCAGCCTACAAGACATGAGAACAGTACGAATAAGGTGATAAAAGATCTGAGAAAGATTGATTTTATCTAAAAGCAGATAAAGGAAACAAGGTGGTCATTCTAGATGAATCAGAATATTTTGAAAGAATGAACAAAAATATTTCACAAAATCCTTATGAACAACTCAAAAGAACACCGTTACCTAAGATGATACACAACTATAAGTCAACGGTGGATAACTGCAAAATACTATTGCATATATCAAACCCAACAGTTCAAAAATTATAAGGTTTGCCAAAAATTTATAAACTCGGTAATAGTATGAGACCAATTGTGTCAGGTATCAATTCTCCAACTTATAACCTGTCAAAATGGCTATCGGACTTCAATAGTTTACCTATCCAGCCAAATAGTTTCTCTATCAAGAATTCTTACAAGTTCATCGATAGAATCAAAAACTTAACTTTGGTGGAAGGTGAGATTTTGGTTTCATTCGATGCGTAAGCTCTCTGTTTCCAAGGGTACCCATTCTTTAAACTTTGCAGTTCTTGAAAGAACTTTTAGAGTCTGACAAGTTTGAAACAAAAAGAGTCGAGGAATTTTTGAAACTGACATCCTTATGCATGGATTAAAACTATTTTATATTCCAAGATAAATTATACCAACAGAAGGAAGGCACTGCCATGGGCAATTGTCTAGGACCATTCATGGCAAACCTTTTTATGAGTAAATTCGAAACGAATCTGAAACTTCAAAATCAATATTTTCCAAAAATTTGGAAATAGACATCTACAGAAAGCACACCCACACGAACAGGTTCATCCAGCCGATTCAAAATACCACATTCAACACAAAATGGCTAGTTTCAATTTTCTAATACACATAACCGTAAACTTCCCATTGAATGCTGATCGTTTTCAAAATGAAATCAAAATGATCAAGGAAATAGCAATAATTAATGGATATACACCAGACATTATTGATAATCTCTTGAGAAAGAAGCCTTTCACACGTTTAGTGAATGAAAGCAAAAGATTCGTGATTATCCCTCTCCATCCAAACCTCACGAGAGGTCTCAACACTATATTTCGGGATGTGAATCTCCAAGCAGTTTATAGCAATAGAAATAACTTGCAAACGTTATTAGGAAACCCGAAGGACAAAACGGACATGTTGGATGAATCGGGAATTTATTAAACTAGTTGTCAAAATTGTGACAAAATCTATTACGGTCAGACAAAAAGTTCATTTTCCAAAAGGTTCCACGAACATTTGGCCCAGGCTACCTACCGAAGGGAGAATAAGTCAAGTGTGGCGGACCATATGATCGAATCTGGTAAAAAAATTAATATTCATAATTTGAAAATGATCAAATGCTCAACGACACTAGAAAATTAGACTGCCTGGAGAGTATAGTTATCCACAAAAACCATAATAAAAATGTACTTAATGAGGATAATGGGCCTATGTATTCCACTTTGTTTACTTTTATCCCTATAAAGAACCATCAAGATCCCATTAGCGACTTGAGGAACAGTAATTAGTATAAAATAACCCAATTAGGAACACCAGGTATAAATTGTAAGAACATTTATTTAATGTAGTTAACCTACTGATGATGATAACTTAGTTATCGAAATGTGCATATAGATGTGAAGTGAGTAAGTGTGGTGAAGGGGTTACTTGTGCAATTTTTTAATTTTAAAGTAAATCAAAAATTAATTTTGTTTAATTTTTCAAGGCGAAAGACTGTGATGAACCTTTGCAAATGTCAAAACACATGCGTAGAAATATGAGCTATCCAGGTGTTCAAACCCATCCAATCAAAACTCTCCCAATCTCGAAACCAGTGGAGAAAAAGATACCAAAGAAAACAGTATGGCAAAAAGTCGTAGAATTCATGGACCTTGACCTATTGAAATGTCCAGTTTATCTCAATTTGGCCCTGGGATTGTCCTTGGTGTATGTAGCAGAACAGAATTTCAAAACGGTCCTACCGTTTTTCTTCCAGAATCTGGGTTATGACAAGAAAAATGTTGCTCTCTTCCTTTCTGTTCAAGCGTTCACCGATATTTTGGCTAGATTGATTTTGCCGCCTATTTGTGATCGAATCAACATTTCCAAGAGGACACTCTTTCTGTTTGGGATATTTTCTTTGGGTATTTGCCGATCAGGTAAGTTCTTTAATTTCATTACACTTTCTTTATTCAGGGGGACAATTGTTACGAATATGAATCAAAGAGTGGCAATTTTGAAATCTCAGAATCAGAATTAAATGGAAAGCTACATATTCATGGACCAAGAACCAAACATTTTAAATTCTTTATAAAAATTGAATGATTTTTTTCATCACCCTTGGGTTTTGTCCATGCTGTTTTTTCCCAACAAACCTCAGTCTAAACGTGTGTTTTTTGGTAAATATTTGAATTACTTACAAACCTTAATAATGAGCATATCTAAAGATTGAAGCAAAACAAAGTATGACTATTTATGGAAGAGCCTGAGGAAAGGAAGCCACTGCACTGGAATATTCCATATTTGTTTTTTCAAAATTGGGACTCATACCGGGTGACACAGGATATCGGGCCACCCCTATAACTTCTGCATTCGTGAACGGATTTTTCTGGAATTTGGTACAGTTATATAAGCAACCATTTCGCATTTGATCACATTACAATCCAATATGGCGGACTTCCGGTTTTTCTGGATATGCCAGTAACTTTGTTTTTTCAAATGGAACACCCTGTATATTTTTACATATTCAAGTTCAACAGGTCAAAACAAGTCCAAACCTTATGTCAAATGTCATTTTTTTTAAACAATTGAAATTAAAATTGTTTTTTTATTTTACCTCGTGGATAAATGAGATTTGGTCAAAGCTATTCACAATGAATCGCAAATAACAAAAAAACTTAATTTTTTCTGAAAAATTATTTTTTGTGTCAATTACTGGTTAATCAATTCAGTCACATCACATTTTGATCAAAAATTCTTTTTTTTCAAATGAAACCCCTATGGGCCACCTACCTGTCTCTCTAGAACATTCATTGAGGAAAAAAATGACGTATCATTTTTGTATTTCGGTGCAGTAACAAATTGTATAAATTAAAAAATCTACAACTAGTTCATGAGTTTTCTGGCAGTTCGAATAATTTTTCAACTTAGTAAACTGTGGAAAACAACATTTCTGAATCTTGTCAACTAAATGTGTAAATTATACTTACAAGCACGATAATGGTGTTTTTTTTAAATTCTTCTAGCGTTTTCTCGACTTGCATTGGTATTCCAATTCCCGCATCGAAGCGGTTGGATCAAAATCAACATAAGCAAAACATTCATTTCTGCCTCCTCACTTACGATCATTTTCTCCATTGTTGGGTTCTTTAATATAAAAACTGACAACCGCCGACAATGTTTTCAAGACATTCTCCATAAATTAATAACATATCAACCTGTTCACTTCTTGTGAACCTATAATTTTGATTTTACATTTCTACTAAACTAATTCCCGGAAGTTAATTTTCGAGAGTTGAGATGAAAGATGACAGCGAAACACAATTAGTTGACAAGATTCAGGAATGTTGTTTTCCACAGCTTACTAAGTTGAAAAATTATTCGAACTGCAAGGAAACTCATGAACTAGTTGTAGATTTTTGAATGTATACAATTTGTTACTGCACCGAAATACAAAAATGATATGTAATTTTTTTCCTTAATGAATGTTCTAGAGAGACAGGTAGGAGGCCCATGGGGGTTTCATTTGAACAAAATTAAACTTTGATCAAAATGTGATGTGACTGAATTGATTCATCAATAAATGACACAAAAAATAATTTTTCAGAAAAAATAAGTTTTTCTGATATTTGCGACTCATTGTGAATAGCTTCGACCAAATCTCATTTATCCACGAGGTAAAATTAAAAAACAATTTAAAAAAAAATTACATTTGACATATAGTTTGGACTTGTTTTGACCTGTTGAACTTGAATATGTAAAAATATACAGGGTGTTCCATTTGAAAAAACAAAGTTACTGGCATTTCCAGAAAAACCGGAAGTCCGCCATATTGGATTGTAATGTGATCAAATGCGAAATGGTTGCTTATATAACTGTACCGAATTTCAGAAAAATCCGTTCACGAATGCAGAAGTTACAGGGGTGGCCCGATATCCTGTGTTACCCGGTATATTATAAAAAATTGTTGTTAAACCTATATATTTTTTGGATTTTTATTTTTTGTCCATTTAGAAACATTGGCATTTGTTTAAAAAGTTTTCACATTCGATTAAACTTCTGATAATACAAAAATTAAGAAAAACGTGAATATTTCTCCCATCATTTTATGAGGGTTGTAGAAAAACTATCTTCTAGTGTTATAAAATTGTTAAGATGGGATTATCATCTGTACATGACAGATTGTAACTTGGAGAAGATTGTAAAATAAAAATTATTTACAATAAATGTTTTCCACTCATTAAGATGAAATATGTAATTTTAAAATTCTTACATATTTCGACCAACCTTTTGAGAACATTTCTTTCTTCAAAACTGTATCAATATTACTCACAAAATCGATAATAATTTGGTAAAATTCTGGGGAGGGTATAAATCAACTTGTGGTCTTGTTTTGACATTGGCCAAATGGGCATAACGTTAAAAAAACAATATCTGAACATAGAATCGGCAAAACAAATTCAACCTTTACAGTTCACCTCTCTGGTGCTGTTCACTCTAGTGGACTATTGATCTTTCCGAAAGTTATTCGATGAACGTGCAAGATTATATACAACATTTTCTAAATGATGAGAATCAGTTGCATTATTAAATCAATTATATCTTGGTACCTATAGTTTATAATGTCTAGTTTTTGTCTGATAATTCATAATGTCTTCTTTTTGTCTGAGAATTGAAATTGTGGGATTTGATTAGGTTTTTTATTTCAGTGGAAAGATATGCAAATAAATTTACCATTTTATCATTGTTTGTGCCAACTTCATCATCATACAAAATTTTGTATGGTAATCTGCAACCCTTTTTGGAATTGATGTACTTCCAAAAGTTTCATGGATTTGGCAAAATAATTTTCGATTCTATGACATTGAAAATAAAAACTTAAACCGACGAAATACGGAACTGAAAAGTAAAATAAACCTTCTTAGTCTCAATAACTAAGCTCCTAAACTAATGTAAGTAACTAATTTTGAGTCGGCGCCAAACAAACAAGCAAATGAATTAGATAAGGCGTAAAATGATGGCATCGACTTGCGCGGTGACATTCTGATAATTTAAAAAAAAGTAATTTAATGATCTTCGTTGATTGTTCGTTTGGCGCCGACTCAAAATTAGTTACTTGCATTAGTTTAGGAGCTCAGTTATTGAGACTAAGGAGGTTTATTTTATTTTTTACTTTTCAGTTCCGTATTTCGTCGGTTTAATTTTTTGTTAAAAAGTTTTTATTTTTCAATTTTTTGTGGCTGAAATCTACTAATTACTACCAACTTGTTTTTTGATTACTTCCAAAATACTTACTTACCCACCTTACTTCAACTATTACCAGTTAAATAATATGATTATCTACTTTTACTATTTGTTGTAATATAAATTATTTTTGTTGTTCTGGTTAGTTTATTTCATTACTTCGTATATCATTCCATCCTCTCATAGAATATGATTGTGACGGATGTAGGAGAACAAAAATAATGACATTAGCGATCTGTCATTATCAACTACATGTGTGCCAATGTTCACAAGTGAAAAATCAATTACTCCCTATTTTTCTACCCGTAAGGGTGGATAATTCCATTCGAAATCCAAATATGATCAACTATGAGGTATACCCTATCTACCCAAATTAAAAGGTTAAGGCCAATTAAAGGGTGAGTGATCAATATCCTTATTTTGCTCCCTTAGGGGTGGATTTAAAAAAAGGGTTCTTAAGAATAACAATCAGAATAATGAATCGGACGTCTCAGTAAAAAGTTATGCGTGATCATACATAAAAAAAAATATTTACGCGTCGACTCCTTTTTGGTTTAGTCGGTTAATGAATAATCTATTGCCCATTTCTACATGTAGGTCATTATAAGAAAATCAGATCCAGATATCCTCGTCTACTATTCGGTACATTGTTGACCTTGTACAAAATATAATAATATAATTGTTATCGTTGAAATTTTGGTTTTATGTTACACTGTCATGAGTTCCAATTCCAGATTATGATTTTGCTAAAGAAAAGTGAAGTGTTCCAGTGGTGTGTTCCATTCTTAGGGTTCGCCTTCTTCCATTTAATGTGATTTATGTTTATACACTTTGATAAATATATTTTCCAGGAGAATAACAAAAAATTGATTCAGTTAAGAATTCAAATATAAAAACATGCATTTTATTCTGAAAAATCCTTAATTTTCCAAGTATTCTTAAAAGAAAACGCAAAATCTGTGATGTCAAAATATAATGTAGTCAGCTCTGTTTCAACTACATAATAATATCCCGGGATCTTATCTCATATATAAGTCAACTAATAGAGGTTTTTTCCCACTTAAATAAAGACGCAAATAGCCTATACTACAATTTAAAAGATAGTTCGTAGATGAAAACCCCGTAGTCTGCCCCAGCAAAATCGCTTTGTGGAATTGTTTAACAAGAAATATTGTAAAAAATTACCACTTTGTTGTTTTTTTACAAATATTTTTGAAGGAATCGTTCCACACTCAACAGAACTTTTGTAGAGAATTCAAAACCTACAAAATGGTTTTTTGTGCGACCGAATCGGTGCATTTTCTACTAAGAAAATTCGGGAAAACCTCTAAAAAGAGAACATTTTTCAAAAATTCATAATTTTTATAAATCTAAAGCTGGACAAACAATCTTGCGGGAAATGATAGATAATAACACGTAGTTCAACTGTGCGCAAGATGGTTTCTGTCTGATGTGTAGTTTTTGCACAATCGCGTTATAAACAATTTAAGGGCTCATATTGCAAAATGCGCCGATGATTTGAGGGATATCGTCGTATTCAAATTCTGTAAACGGCACCATCATCATTTATAGATTTTTTTTTACATACATAAACAATTATTAATAATTAATTAATAAAAATACTTACTCATAAATACATACAAATATATACAAACACAACACTCCAAAACATGGTAAAATGTTATTAGTTGATTGTCATACTACACGTTAAAATTTTAACAATACTCAACAATTAAAAATTACTTACTCATAAATACAAATATATACATCACATATACAAACACAACTAATAACACTTCCAAAACATGGTAAAATGTTATTAGTTGATTGTCATACTACACGTTAAAATTTAGCAATACTCATGTTTTTATCAATTATAATGATGTTCATTTTTATAGCTATTATAAGGAACTCTGCTTTTTAATCAATGTTAATGTTTTGTTCTTCCTTCTTTTGAAGATTTATTTTTATCTATATATATTTACATGTACCGTACATTTTTTATAAGCTTTGTCAATAAGAATATCTTCAGACAATAAAATATATTTTGATTTGATTTTGGCATCTGGAAGTAGAGATAATATCTATAATTTGTAAATATTGGATTTTCACCTGAGAGGTGGGAAAGTGTTGAACATGTCACTGAAAGTTGCTCCAAACGCTTGAAAGTGCGCTCGAGGCAGATTCGAGCAGCGGTAGTGGGGGAACGAGCCAGCGGAGGAGAGTGTATCACTGCACGGTGGGTTCCTTATACGTTGGCGCATATTATCATATAAGTTATTAGCGTGTTTTTGCATAGGTTTTACTCGACTCTGCCTTGAGCGCACTTTCAAGTGTTTGGAGCAACTTTCAGTGACATTTTCGACACATTTCCTACCTCTCAGGTGAAAATTCAAAATATACAAATTGTAGATATTGATCTTCACTTCCAGAATTTGAATACAACGATTTCCCTTAAATCGGCGCATTTTCCAAGATAAGCCCTTAAATTATTTTTAACGTGATTGTGCAAAAACTACACATTGGACAGTTTCCGCAAGATTGTTTGTCCAGTTTAAAATTAATAAAAATTATTAATTTTTGAAAAATGGTATCTTTTTGAGGTTTTCCCAGATTATCTCAGTGGAAAATGTCGCACAAAAAACCATTTTGTAGGTTTCTGAATTCTCTACAAAAATTCCATAGCGTGACGATACCTTTAATACTTTTTAAGATATTTGTAAAAAACCAAAAAAGGGGTCATTTTTGACAATATTTCTAGTAAAAAAAAATTCCACAAAGTGATTTTGCTGGGGCCGACACCGGGGTTTTCATCTACGAACTGTCTTTTAAAATGTAGTACAGGTTATTTGCGTCTTTATTCAAATGTGAAAATAGCCTCTATTTTTTCTCTATTGGTTGGCCTACTAATCATTTATAGGTTTAGTTGACCTAGGGGCACCTAATACCAATAAGATACTTACAATTTGCACTGCATCTCTTTTCCTGATAGAAATTACATCCATGACAAATTTTCTATCTTTAGAAGGAGTTCTTCAACTCGAAGAAAATATTGTCACTATTTGTATTTGAATGAACAATTTGTTACCTAATCAACTTGAATTATGACAGCTTGCATCGAAAGTATTATGTTATTATTTTCTTACTTGAAAACTAAATAATTATTTGCTTCTCATAAAGAGTTTCAGTTCATGTTATACCAGAAAAAAAAATATTGATACATTATTTATGTTTTTTCGTAATGTTGAATCTGACCCGCTCGAAAAGACTCGAAACACTATCATGCCACATTGGATAATTATCCAAATTGCCTATCTTTTGAAGATCTCTTTCTTACCGTTAGATACACATGTCACTGCACTGAGACACTAGTGATAATAAGTTCGGCAACATTGCCTGCCGTAGTTCGCAGTCTTTTGGCAATTGCCTCAGGGAAGTACAGATGACAGATGGGTTGGGATGCTGAATGAGAACTTCTCATTCTGCAGGAAATCAGAAAACAGTAGTCGCGCAATGGGTAGCATAGGCCAATCACAGTACATTTTTGAATTCGAATAATTGATATTCACCACTGGGTTCGGAAGCTGCTATTTATTCTTATTGAAAAATTATTTCGGTTATTGATTTTTATAATGCATCTCTTAGATTTTGTCAGGAAAAAATAGGTTGAGTTTTTTTTAACATCGATTTTCCTTGTCAAAGATTATCAAGTTATCTGCGTCTCAGTTCAAAATGGCGGAGTTTTGATTATAAACAAAAAAACGTGTTTTAATGTTCAGGTTGTTGAAACTATAAAGTTATATCTGAACTTTGTTAATTCCCTCTACTTGTTTGTCCTTTACTTTTATTTCTTGATGTTTTGGTTTATTACTTTCATCAAACCTTGTTCAGGGGCATACAGTTTTCAATTTGAAATATATAAAATAGACAGATTAATACATTATTTCTTCGAATGTGGACATTTTGTGTGGATTTTATTGATAGTAAAAACTTTAATAATAGAAAAGAATTCATTGACATTTCGAAATTTACAAATTGAGGGCCAACACTAGCCCATCAAAAACACTTTCCAATATTTCTATCTTGTGGTTTTTCTCATGTTTTGACAATAATATTTTTATCTTCATCAATGAGGTAGTATATTTTTTATTGTTGTAAATATTAGATGGCCATGGGGAATTTTCATAATTGTAAAAAAATAAGTAATATAATTCGATATACAGTCCACAAATTTCATTATAAATTGATCAAATAGAAACCAACGTGAACAGATTGTATGTTTGTTCTTGTTTCTTAACTTGTTCTTGGTACAGATATATCTTGAGAACACTTTCAGTCGTGTCACACTTGTTGATCTCCGCCCTCAACAAATAAAGTAGCTGAAGTTCTGCTTGAATAATGACCAATGAAACTTTCCGGGTTTGGTAGTTTTAAAAACTTAGCTACTCTATAAAGTTTCCAAAAGTATGAACACCAAAGGGTTGCATTTTCCTCTTTTAGAAAATACATATAGCCCCCTACGGGAAGAGTGAGCCGGCTCAGGAGATGAATAATTCCTATTAATGATAAATTTATTTTCCAAATCACCACCACAAAATGTTTGATAATGAGTTGTTTTTGTACCATGGATTGTAATTACTAGTTGTTACGAAAACGAATACAGTAGGCCACTAAAAGTTGTTGTGTCTAACTTACGTGGGATTCCAACAGAACAGTTTTCCAGTTGACAAGACTTTCTGGGTGGTTATGACATTTATAAGCAACAGCAGATGTGACGAAGAATTAAGCTGGATTTAAAGCATGACGTAACGAAAGTGAAACGGACTGGAACGGAAGAGTTGGCCAACTTTCATCTTTTTACAGTGCGTTTCTTGCATCCGGCCAATCAATCCCTTCTTTTATTCTTCTCTTGGAAATTCTGTTTTTTACAAGACCTAATAATACATTAAGTACTGGAACAGTCATTCTCGTATACTTAAAAAATGGATCTGGATCAGCAGTCTTCATCTTAAAAAAATAATGGTAGGCATTCTCTACTTTTCTGTTACGGTTTACGGGTCTTGGTCGCTTAATTATTGTTCATCGAGTTTTTCGATACTTTTCCAATGCTACTGCACAACAACAGTCCCACGGCACCAAGAAGCATACCTTCATGTATTTCATAATCCATTGCGACACAGAAAACGAAGCACAGATAAATATTTAGATTATAATACAAATCCAAACCAACACAGGCTGTTTATGATTCGTATAATTTGTAGGTTATCAGTCCTTTTGTTATGTATATAGTGCATCTACGTTTACAGTCCGTCTAACTATAAATCCAGCTTTAGTTGTTGTTCCAGAATAAGTGAAAGTTAGACAGTTTTATTCACGGGTTGATTCAGATCAGAAATGCAGTGCGTGATTGATTTATTTAATTGTCATAGTGCATTGTGGTGTTGTTTGTGTATTTAAATAGCCACGAATCCCAGTTTCATAACAATATGTTCTGAGCATATTATAGAGGCTTTATTGTAAAAACGCATTTTTTATAAGATATGCCATAAATTACCATATAATTATCCAAAAAAAAATTCTCAATCTGTCCTCTGCACAAAACTTCAGAAGTTTTGGGCTTGTAAGCAGTGGGTACTCTTTTTATTTGAAAATGAAACTTTATTAATTTTCGAAATACCGCCTTTTTTTGAGAGACACTGTTTTAATACTGTTACGAAACTGGGTTTATGTCTATTGAAAACACTCAACTAATTATTGTCTCTTCATTACACTTCACAATTACAACACAATCTCTGGCAACTAAATAAATTAATTAGAGTACACTGTCCCAAAACACATGACACTGCACTATGAATCTTCAAAACTATATTTGAGGCCAGTAACTCAGTGGTATTAGCATTAGTCTTTAGTTTGACTCCCACAGCCAGTGAAACATTTTTCAAGGTCCCAAAGTTTTGGATATCACTATAATACGTAAGGCACCTGTGATCTTGACTCGTACAAGTTTTCATTAACTTCTCAGGGTTGGTAAAACTAAGAAAGCTATTAAAAACCCTTTCAAAACCCTCTAAACCCTTATATCTATACTATCTTCCAACTGATCAAACAAATAACTGTCTGTCACTCGTGTGCCACACGGCAGAATCTACCAGAAAGGTCTGTGAACTTTGGAGAATAACCTCCATCTTTCTGTGACGCGTCACAGGTACCTGCTTCAGGTTTGTCTACATTCTCATATCTCGTTGGCAGCGTGTTATTACAGACAGTGGCGTAGACTATTCGTAACAATACGTTCAACATATTCGCTTAATGCTTAACCTTTTTTTTTCTTGGCTCCAAGTTTGAAATTTATTATATATAAAAGAAGCTCTCTGGACTTATGGGACATTAGTTCATAGGTTACAGTGGTTGCTGTCTTGATAATTTTATTTGAAACTGGAATAATTCCTAAATTACTTTCACTGCCACTATTTTCCATTAGTAAATCATTAATCTGACAGAATTACTGTTCTAGGCATATTTATTTCATGGTGCAGTTCACCTATTTTTGGCACTGTTGCGGGATTTTTTTTTCCATCATGCTGTGGAAAGTATTAAGAGAAAAAATGATTTTAAATAACCTTTGCACAATAAAATTTAAAACTCACCTTCCTATATCCTAAAGTAAAATAAGAAAAAAACAATGAAACAAGGTTGCACACTTTGCACTGGTAGGAAACACTCAATTTTTAGACTTATGCGGCTGAATATGGCTTGAAGGTAATAAACACAAATGTCTTGTTTTTTTTTCTTTCATTCTTATGGAATTTTAACAATTCCAATGGCAAATTTTGCCAATTTTTTGTTTTCATCGAATATAATTCCCGTTTTTCTTATTGGAAATGTATTCTAATGTTTTATGACTTTTTGTTGGCAGCTGAGGGAGCCATTGAATAGGTAACAACATAGAAAACGTAAGCTTTCAAAATAAATTTGGAGCATATTAATTTGATTTTCTTCTGTTCCTTCAACATTTACAGGAGTTTTCTATAATTTTTGCTTTTGGACCGATGTTTTTTTTTCGTTCATTTTTGTTGAGAGTCAGCTGAATGTCCCGTTCGGAGTTAATTTATATCTCTATCTCTTACAGCATTAGCGCAACAGACCGATTGGACCATGATCGTTATATGGTTGTTCATCTGTGGATTCGCTAGGGGTACGACACTGATCAACTATACAATTACCATAGCTGAATATACATCGAATTATTCCACTATGGACAAATTGCCAGCTGCATTTGGATTGCATATGGTTTGCAAAGGATTATTTGTTGTTGTTATTGGTCCATTATTAGGTAAGATTTGACCCAAAGTTATTTTTTCGTTTTGCGAGTTTCAATGTTGCAAAAAAGTTTTGAATGTACCTAAAAAACTAGGTAAGGTTATAGACCAGTGGGGGCGCTAGAGTATTTTGCAAATGGGCCATAGACCGTGGTCATGTGACATCACACGACAGCTGTCAAACAGCCCCTGGGAAAAACAAACAATTATTGCCATCAACAATAATGGTAATTAATAGCTATTCATTGGGTTTAACCGGAATCATACTGGAGATTTGGGATTTATAAGAATGAAAATATACTGGTATATCATTAGTTCACCTTGGAACTTATTTGTGTCCAAAGGCTGACAAAAGTGATTATTTCAATATGTTGCCTGTGGATGTTTGGAGAAACTGAAAGAAACCAACGGTTGTGATCCCTATTTATATTTCATTCCAAACCTTCCATAGAAAAATTAAGATTGTGCAGTTCACTAAAACAATTTTATAATTAGAAATTGATATCTGGTATTGGTTTCCATCCAACTTAGAGTTTTGTACTTTCACTTGCTCCACTTCTACAATAAGTTCATTTGCAGTTATGTATCATTCAAGGTGTTGTTCAAATATTCAGAAGTTGGTTCATCATTGATTTTTTTAGTAGTTAGATGACTGAGGGTTTCATTAAATTCTTTAACAGTTAGATCATTTTTAATTTCATGGACAACTGGAATATATGGGCTTTCATTTTGTATGTAATCACGTCTCTTCCTACGTTTCCATCTCTGCACATTTTGTAATTCTTTAAAACTCTTTTTGTAGCCAAGTGATTGATTCGATACCTAGTCTAAACTATCGACATCATTCAATGAATACACTTTCCTGAAATGAAATAAATAATAGTTTAAAAAAACTAAAAAAGACGCTTTTATAGAAAACCAGACTAAAAAAATTAAAAATAAGAAAAAAAAGTATTTTATTTAAAAAAAAGCGTGGGGTGCATGGTATCGCCTCGGCCAACAATTACCTGTGATCTGAGACATTTCTTACTTTACTGCCCTAGGTGTGTAATGTACTATATAATTATTGATACCATGCACCCCACGCTTTTTTTTTAAATAAAATATTTTTTTTCTTATTTTCTATTTTTTTAGTTTGGTTTTCTATAAAAGCGTGTTTTTTATTTTTTTTAAAACATTATTTATTTTCAACTTTTTGGTTTAGTTTTCTATTAACGCGTGTTTTTAGTTTTTCAAACTATTATTATTATTATTAATTTTTTTCAACTATTATTCCCCACTATTGAATAGAATCGGAGCATAATCACAAAACTCGCGGCCATTTTGGAGCCGCCATCTTGAATCCTTCAATTTTGACAAAATAATCATAATCTCCGACCCCAAAAACCCCCACATACCAATTTTGAATAGAATCAGACCATAATCACAAAACTCGGCCGCCATTTTAAAGCCGCCATCTTGAATTTTTCAATTTTGACAAAATAATCATAATATTCGACCCCAAAAACCCCCACACATACCAATTTTGAATAGAATCAGACCATAATCACAAAACTCGTCCACCATTTTGGAGCCGCCATCTTGAGTCTTTCAATTTTGACAAAAGAATCACTATCTCCGACTACAAAAACCCTCAGATACCAATTTTGAAGCGAATCGGACCATAATCACAAAACTCGTACGCCATATTGGAGCCGTCATTTTGTTTTTTTTCACACAAAAATTTCTTAATGCATTGTCACCGGAATTATGTACACCTGCCAAATTTCAAATCATTCGGACGTCTGGAAGTGGGTCAAAATCGCGCCCAAAGGAGTCGGACATACAAGTGAAGCTAATATAAAGCGTGTAAAAAAATGATTATTTGAACTTTCTAGATTATTTAAATATACCTCCTACAAAATGTTTTGAACATATTTTTGACCTTTCAGTCTCTCAGGGGTCAAATCTATCCTTCTACTTGCCTGAATCCACAGCTCACTTTTTTTAAAGAGGATTTATATTTTTTCTGTTGCCCATAATTTATGGAATTATACTCCATCCTTACCTTCTATTTTTTTCTATACTAGCTGACCCGACAGACGTCCTGTCCAAATTTCTATATTCCCTAATTTTTTTTTTTCGTTAAAACTTTTGTCTGCATAGAAATTCTTTATTCCTATGTTTTTTTTGTGTTGTTCCATCTAGGTTATGCCTTTGACTCTGCCCGCTTCCCTTTATACCGTTTTCCCATTTTACTGTTTTCCCGTTATCCAGTTTTTCAGTTTGTTATACCATTTTACCGAAAAATATTAGCCAAATCGGTCTAGCCGTTCTCAAGTTATGACCAACACAAACAGACATTAATTTTTATTATAAATTATATATTCCTGAAAACTTTTCCAGGAAATTTCTTTTTCCAATAACTTTTCAAAAAATCCTTTCTTTCCCTAAAAACCCTATTTGGAGTATTACGAACATTCAAAAAACAATTGGTCCAGCCGATGTTTTTATAAAATTAAAAAAAAAGTTACCCTGACCCGGATTCGCTCCTGTGACCTTCTGCTCGGTAGGCGACAGTGTAAATGCTGAGCTATTTCCTCTTTGGTAATAAATGACTCAATAGTCTTTTTCTTCGCCAAATTTCTTACATACCCGAATTTTCCAATTTCCGGGCATCTTACCTACATTTTTTTCCGTATCAACCATCCTCGGGCTATTACGAACGAACATAAAAAAAAAATTGCCAAATCGGTCCAGCCGTTCTCACGTTTTGCGCTTGCAAAGAATCGAGATTCATTTTTATTATATAGATTATTCCACTATTGCAATTTACAATCTCGCAAACATGAGGCATTTTCATATTAAATTGATTTTAAGTATGCCATTTTTACATTGGAATTATGAGCAAATACATTTGTTTTTCCCACGGGAATTGACAGTCTGTTGACTGTCAGACGTTACCGCAGTGTATGGTTGCAAAGAAGAATAATTATTTGAGTCTCATATGTTGAACAGATTCAGATTATTCATCACAAAAAAATACAAGTGAGTTTAATCAATAAAGACCAAAAACAAATGCAGATTCATGGACTAGTATTAATAGAGAAAAAAGAACAAAAATGGAGGACATAGAATACAAATACCAGGTGACACAGGTTATCGGGCCACCCCTGTAACTTCTGCATTCGTGAACGGATTTTTCTGAAATTTGGTACAGTTATATAAGCAACCATTTCGGATTTGATCACATTACAATCCAATATGGCGGACTTCTGGTTTTTCTGGAAATGCCAGTAACTTTGTTTTTCAAATGGAACACCCTGTATATTTTTACATATTCAAGTTCAACAGGTCAAAACAAGTCCAAACCTTATGTCAAATGTATTTTTTTTAAAACAATGGAAATTAAAATGGTTTTTTTATTTTACCTCGTGGATAAATGAGATTTGGTCAAAGCTATTCACAATGAGTCGCAAATAACTGAAAAACTTGATTTTTTCTGAAAAATTATTTTTTGTGTCACTGGTTAATCAATTTAGTCACATCACATTTTGATCAAAAATTGATTTTTTTCAAATGGAACCCCTATGGGCCACCTACCTGTCTCTCTAGAACATACATTAAGGAAAAAAATGACATCTTTTTGTATTTCGGTGCAGTAACAAATTGTATATATTCAAAAATCTACAACTAGTTCATGAGTTTCCTTGCAGTTCGAATAATTTTTCAACTTAGTAAGCTGTGGAAAACAACATTTCTGAATCTTGTCAACTAATTGTGTAAGTTATACTTATAAGCACGATAATGGTGTTTTTTTAAAATTCTTCTAGCGTTTTCTTGACTTACATTGCATTGGTATTCCAATTCCCGCGTCGAAGCGGTTGGATCAAAATCAACATAAGCAAAACGTTTATTTCTGCCTCCTCACGATCATCTTCTCCATTGTTGGGTTCTTTTCGGAATCTTCTCTACACATTTTTGAAAAAGGTTTTTTGTGGGTATCGTTCAGCATATAACTGACAAGCGGCGACACTGTTTTAAAGACATTCTCCGTAAATTAATAACATATCAACCTGTTCACTTCTTGTGAACCTATAATTTTGATTTTACATTTCTACTAAACTAATTCTCGGAAGTTAACTAATTTTCGAGAGTTGAGATGAAAGATGACAGCGAAACACAATTAGTTGACAAGATTCAGAAATGTTGTTTTTCACAGCTTACTAAGTCGAAAAATTATTCGAACTGCAAGGAAACTCATGAACTAGTTGTAGATTTTTGAATGTATACAATTTGTTACTGCACCGAAATACAAAAATGATAAGTAATTTCTTTCCTTAATGAATGTTCTAGAGAGAAAGGTAAGTGGCCCATAGGGGTTTCATTTGAAAAAAAAATAATTTTTGATCAAAATGTGATGTGACTGAATTGATTCATCAATAAATGATACAAAAAATAATTTTTCAAAAAAAATTAAGTTTTTCTGTTATTTGCGACTCATTGAGAATAGCTTTGACCAAATCTTATTTATCCACGAGGTAAAATAAAAAAACAATTTTAATTTCAATTGTCTTAAAAAAATGACATTTGACATAAGGTTTGGACTTGTTTTGACCTGTTGAACTTAAATATGTAAAAATATACAGGGTGTTCCATTTGAAAAAACAAAGTTACCGGCATTTCCAGAAAAACCGGAAGTCCGCCATATTGCATTGTAATGTGATCAAATCCGAAATGGTTGCTTATATACCAAATTTCAGAAAAATCCGTTCACGAATGCAGAAGTTACAGGGGTGGCCCGATATCCTGTGTCACCCGGTATAGAGTACAGTTAAAATATATTTTGAAAGTTGAGTTGTTCAGTTTTTCCCTGGCACTCTCATGTACTGCTTTTGTTATTTGTAAGCTTGAAAATGAATAAACTGCTAACAGATGTTGCTCACTTCTGGGCTCATCTAGTAACATCTGATCTAATTTGATCTTTTTTCGAATTTTTTCTCACGAATTCGCTTTACTTCTTCATATTCTCAATTTTCAGCTTATAAAGTCCTATTTCGGCGCAAAAATGTTATTTGTAAACTCGAAATTATCAGTTTTTTCCCTATCATGGTGTCTCAGATAATTCACCATTGTGAACGATTTAGTTTCTCTATAATTATGATTATTTTTTATAGAAATCAATATTATCTTTCAGGCTATATTCGTGACGCAACCCAAAGCTTTCCAGTTTGTATCCATTCCCAAACTTTTCTTATATTACTCGGCTGTGTGGCTTGGGGGATAGAATATCTGATAGTATTTTTACGGAAGAAGAAGAGAGCAGCTTCAGACACAGATACAACAAGCACATGACAAATGGATGACGATCTATTAGTCAAATTGAACAAAAAGTATTAGTAAAAATGTCAAATCTAAATATGTGAATGTATACAATGCAAGACTTCAATTTCTAGGTTTTACCTTATACTTCCAAACATTTTATAAATACTTTATGTATTGAATGAATGTGGTTTTTTGTGGAGGAACAACGTTTCTTGACATGTTTTTTGGGTAACCTTCCACAGTCTGAAAATGAAAATATAATCAGGAAAATCTATACAAGTGTAGAAAGGGCAAACTAATTAGTTCAACCCGATAAGTTACTGCGTTCACCAAATTATATTTCCTAAGAAAAATGATTCGATTTGTCAGTAACTTCTCGTTTCCTGAATATGCCTATAAAAAAATAGTAAAAATTCAAAAGATACTTCTCTATATAGTTTTTCGGGGACTATATCTGCCCCCGTTCTCAAAATCTTCTAAATCTCCTTTGTTTGAATAATTTGGATTTTTTCCTTGCCGAGTCTTTTTCGCTTTTTCAACTGACGGATGTCAATTGAGATCTGCCAAAAAAGTTTGAGAGTGACGTATTGCTCATTTGATATATGGGGTATTGTTCAGATCAGTTTATTAGCATTCTACCATATCTCATTTCCTCTCTGAGTAGAGGTAACCATGTATGATCCATTTCAACAGAATTGGTTGAAAAGCAGTTGTTAATGGAAAGAAGAATACAGGCCGTTTCTTTCAATTTTCTCCTCTCTTGATGTGGTTCTTTCATCAAGATTTTTGTCCTATTCCATTCAATCGTATGATCGCCATTGGATGTGAGGATATGTTCTGCAATTTTTTATCCGGTTATTTGTCGATTTCTGATGTAAGTCTGATGTTCACTTTGGCGCACTTCCAATGGTCTTGACGTTTCACCTATATAACTATCACCACACGAACAAGGTATGTTGTAAACACAGTTTTTGGTACTTTCTTCTGCGTTTTTTGGTTTTGTTTGTGTTAGCATAGATCTCAGTGTGTTTGTTGTTCTAAATGATGTTCTCACTTCATACCTATGTCCAATTCATTTGATCTTTTCAGATAATACGGGGACATGTTGGTTGTGAAATGTGTAGGTGGTGGGAGTACTCCTGTTGGTTGTGTTAATTGGTTTTGTTTGATGGATTTTTGTTTTCAATGTCAATGATTGTTTTTTCCACAAACTGATCGGGATATGCATTTTCCTTGAGAACAGATTTTATGAGGTTTATTTCTTCCTGTAGATTCTGGTTGGAATTGCAAACTGTTTGGGCTCGATTATAGAGACATTTTACTATGCCTTTTTTTTCCTTTTTATATTTTCATTTTCAGACTGTGGAAGGTTACCCAAAAAACATGTCAAGAAATACTTTATGTTTATACTTTATAATTTTTTGTGTGATACCTATCGATGATAACATATTTTTATAGTGTTATCGAATGAATTTCCTGAAGTACCTGGTAGTAGGTGGATACTAAAAATTTGAAAGATCTCAGTTAAAAAACAAAAGTGTAAATAATGTTTTCCGGGTTATTTCAAAATCAACATTTTATTTTAAAAGGTCGACGATATCAAGTGACCAGGATTTTTCAACAACACAAAGAGCTTGTGCACTTGGTAGTTGTATAACAGATGCCACGTGGTAGTTAATGTAAGTGCATAAACAAATTGGATAAAACACTTTAAAATGATAGATTCCGCCATAGAAAATAATAAAAATAATTGCAAACAAAACTAATATCAAGTAACTCTCAAGTTCGGATAGAAACTAGAAGGCGCATCGCCAATCTATTGCCAATTCAAATATCAACTAGCCAAAATTATTGTTGAACTAGCACCTCAGATCAATAAGTACTTATTGATCTGAGACTAGCACCAATCTAGATCGTGGTAGTCACATGTCAAATATTGGTTTTCTGACATACTTTTGGGGTGTTGAATCTATTAAAAAAAAATATTTATTTCATTCTAAGAAAAAAACGTAGAATTTAAAATTCCCAATAAGATCGAAAAAATCATGAAAAATTATCGACAATAATTAATAGTACTAAAAATTTTATTTACCGATTTGATTGCAGAAAGCTACAAATTACACTTTGACATATTGATACTTTTTAATTAATAAACAAATATATAAAAAAATTTAACCACAATTACAATTATCTGTTTTCTATTCAAAGAGATGCCATTTCTTCAAGTGTTGTTTGGGTGAAGTTGTGCAGTGTGAAATTTATTGAACAATAACCACAATTCAAGTGATATTAGAGAAAAGATTTTTTTGTATGAAATTTGAGATAATGAAGATTCCCTATATGGAATTGATCTTAGGGAAACGAAGATGTCAAGTCAAGTGGTATAAAAAATAAAACAAATGTTATTCCATCTAATATTTGTTATCTCCGATGTTTCGAGATATTTTTTATTAAATGGAATATGGAGGAACATTTTCCATTGAATGCATAGCAAAATGCTTATACATTGAGAGAAGTGATTCAGAAATATAATATTATATATTTCACTCTTTTATGATTATTACCATTTGTAAAGTATCATGTGCCATAGCGACTTCGCAATCTTTTAATAAAAAGAACTTCGATACACAGGGGATATGAACCAGAGATATGGAACTAGTAAGTCGAAAACTTGTTGATATGTATGTATATGACTATGCCCGTATATCAAAGTTCTGATGATTAAGGTAGTTCCGCCACAAGACAGTTGAATTAGGAAATTATTAAAATTTGGCATATACGTATTGTTTAACATGTGAACAACACCTCTGTAAAATTTTAACAAGTTTCACCATCCCGAACCCGAGATATATATAATTGAAGTTGACTCAATTAACACGTAACATATGTACCATGCATAGGCAAACAGCACATTATTAATTCTACCGTTAGTACTAAAATTAACAAGTTTATGAAAAACGAGGAGGAGCTAGAGCAGGATATCACAGATATTGTGAAAAAAATCAAAGTGATTGACCATCTAGTTTGACAGATATAATCAAAACTTCTCTCGTTATTCAAAATAGTCCACGGGGAAGCGCACAGCCTAAAGGGGGGGGTCATAGAGAAATGCGGATTGTGCCAGGGGACTTTTTAAAGAAGGACGGGGGACCATTTGAGGGGCTGAACGCGAAAAAAAACTCCATCTCCTAGTTGACCCCATCGATTTCAACAATACCCCCCTTTCCCCTCAAAAAAAAAAAGTTCAAAAAGAGTACTACAAAAAAGTCCATTGAAGTTTTATCGAAAAACGAGAATTTTTTCCCATGACGTATGATTTCTAGTGAGGGGGGGAGGGAAGGGCCCGGATCTGAATTTTTTTTTTGCTGCGCTTTTCGGGGACATCAATTTTTTGATTCGCCGACTTTCTATAACGAAGAAATTTTCCAAAGTCGATTGGGGGGGCAAGTGTCCCCCTTCAAAAATGTTTTTTTTCGCGTTTCAAATCAAAAAATCCTTTGAAATTTTTCGATTCTGTCGAAAATAATTTCCTAATTCAACTGTCTCGTGGCGGAACTACCTTAACAGGCAGTGCGGTCGCTAGCGGCAGTGGTACACTTCATGGCATTTTTATACAAAAATATTATCATTTAAAAACAAATACTTTGTATAGATAATTCAAGGGAGGATGCTGGGATGTATTGTTTTTTATATGATTTCTTAAAATTTTATATGCAAAGTCCAGTGAAACTTATTATATTTTTACACCTATATCTACCAATTTTTTTTTGATAGCTCAATAAATGTATAAGTTGAAAACATTGTTTTATTCATATGGTGTGGGTGCGTTAAGCAGGCTTAGGGAGGCACCGGGGCTTCAATTTTTTTCTTACTTCTGCTGACCAAGGTAGCGGAGGGATATTATAAATCTTACGTATGTTAAAAAATATAACAAAATGATGAAAATGTTTAATAAATAATAGTTTAAAAACTAAAGAACACGCTTTAATAGAAAACTAAACTAAAAAGTAGAAAATAATTTTAAATGAGTTTGAAATAAGAATACAGTGATTAACAACAAATTTATTTCATCGTAAAAAAGCGTGGGGTGCTTGATGCCAATTGTTGTTAATATTTCATGGACAGATATTGGTAAAAGTAGAATCATTATGAAAATATCTTAAAAAGCACCCCACGCTTTACGATGAAATAAATTTGTTGTTAATCACTGTATTCTTATTTCAAACTCATTTAAAATTATTTTCTACTTTTTAGTTTAGTTTTCTATTAAAGCGTGTTTTTTTAGTTTTTAAACTATTATTTATTTTCAACTTTTTAGTTTTGTTTTCTATTAAAGCGTGTAAGTCGGAATTCCGAGATACAAGTCGGAATTCCGACTTACAAGTCGGAATTCCGACATACAAGTCGGAATTCCGACATACAAGTCGGAATTCTGACTTACAAGTTGGAATTCCGAGATACAAGTCGGAATTCCGAGATACAAGTCGGAATTCCGACTTACAATTCGGAATTCCGAGATACAAGTCGGAATTGTATAATAAAAAAAAATGTGGCACTTCTACGCCATCGTAGTTTCCTTTTCTAACCCATTATTTCTCAACATTATTTTTACTTTATGTGAAACATTCAGTTTCCTAAATCTATATCAACACAATTATGTTCACAATAGTCGTAATATTCTACTAGATCTAATTTTTTCCAACCTTGAATCAGTTTCGGTGCTTCCAGCTATTGATCTGCTGCATCATAATAGCATACACCATACTTCCTGCGTCTTTGATATACCCACATGTCATCTGGACAACATATTGGAAACTGAAGAAGTAGTCTTCGACTTCAAGAAGGGTGAATATGAGTCTATTAATTACCACTTATCCATGATTGAATGGGATAATTACTTGGATATGAATGACATTAATACTGCCATTGCCCAACTATATGATATACTATTTGCCCTAATGCAGACCTACATACCTACAAAAATTCTCAAACCGAATCCCAAATTTCCTCGTTGGTATAGCTCTGAGCACAAGAAAATGGCCCATAAATCGTTTAAACAATCCAGAAATCATCAAGATTATATTAATTTCTTAAATCTAAGAAATAAGTGTAAAGTACTTACCAAGGAGTGCTACCACACCTATTTAGCAAAAATAGAAGAGGACTTAGCATCTGATTGCAAGTCCTTTTGGCGTTTCGCTAATGAAAAATCAAGATGCCATTTTCCAAGAGAAATGTACTTGCATAATAAAAAAAGTATGAGTGGCTTTGAAACAGCTAATTTATTTGCTGAAAATCTATCTTCTGTATATGTTAAATCAGATAATCTATAAAAGTTAGGTCATGATACACTACTTTAATGTAAAGTATCAGTGAGCGAAGTGTTTAATAAAATCTTAAGTCTGAAAGATAGTGAATGCTGTGGTCCTGATGGTATCCCTCCATATTTTTTATAGAGGTGCATCTACTCTGTGAGTATTCCGATGCATAGGATTTTCAATATGTCTCTTGACCAAGGTATTTTTCCTGATTTTTGGAAATATAGCTTTATAAGACCAATCTTCAAGAAGGGTAGTGTTGAGGATATCTCTAACTATAGAGGTATTTGTTTGCAGTCCTGCTTGCCTAAAATGCTGGACTCGCTTGTTACAGATTATCTATCTTGGGAGTGTAAAAGTTTGGTCATTGATCAGCAGCATGGATTTAGTGAGGGAAGATCCACTGTTACCAGCTTATTATCTTTTCAAAATACAATCTTGAATGCTTTCGAGAAGGGGTGTCAAGTTCACTCTATCTACACAGACTTCTCGAAAGCATTTGATAGAGTAAATCATGAACTACTGATTACAAAGTTGAATGCATATGGTATCAATGGCAACCTATTGAACTGGCTCCAAAGCTTCTTAACAGGCAGGTACCAGTGGGTTAAAATTGGCAATTATACTTCAGATATCATAGAAGTTAAATCTGGGGTTCCTCAAGGTAGTCACTGTGGCCCACTACTATTTAACTTATTTGTCAATGACATGGCCCTCAGTTTAGTGAACTCTCAATTTCTACTTTTCGCAGATGATCTGAAAATTTTTAAAGTTATTGAAAATGATATCAATTGCCTTGAACTACAGAGTGATATCAATAACCTCGTTCATTGGTGCAACTCCAACGGAATGGATCTGAACCTTAATAAATGCTTCTTCATAAACTTCAACAGAAGTCGGACATCCATAGATTATTCATACTCCATCAACTCTTTAGACCTCGAAAGAGTAACTCAAATAAATGACCTAGGGTATTATTGGATGATAAACTATCTTTTCACAACACATAATAATGATCTCCTGAAAGCACGTAAGATGCTAGGTTACATTAAAAGAGTATCCAGAGACCTCTCAATCATCTCCTTCAAGGTTCTTTACTGGCTTTTGTCCGTTCAAACATGGAATACTGCGTCTGTAGTATGGAACCCTTACTATCAGACTTATATCAACATGTTGGAAACTGTTCAACATAAATTTTTAATATCTTCTGCATACAAACTAGGAATTCAGGGGAACAACTATGACTATGATTACGCAGACATATGTTCTTTATTAAAAATAACTACTCTAGAGAACAGGAGAATAGAAACCGACTTATGTTTTCTGTTCAAGTTGCTGGCAGGTGATGTTTGTTCTCCAGATCTCCTATCTCATATTGAGTTCAAAACTAATAATTCTGGCACTAGATCTAAAGATACCTTTCATATCAAACATCACTACAGTAACTACGGACTCCACAGCCCTCTAACAAGAATGGTAAGGAATGCGAATGAAGTAGATTTGAACTACTTCGGCATACCACTTTCTACTTTCAGACGTGACCTAAAAAACAAACACTTGGCTCAATAATACTAGATGAATGTATGGAACTTACTTGCTTATCATAAAAAGATTATAACTGTCTGCTGAGTAGTGGATGTATATTTTTTCCTTCTTTTATACGTATGACCACAATTTTTAAATTAGGGCATTAATGTTCTGCAAAGTGAAAGTTTTTGTGGATATATATAGTAACCCAAAATTTTTAAACTTTTTTGTCTATTTTTTTGTATATTGTATTGTGTTGTATGGTATTTTGTATAGTAGGTGTAAGGTATATGTAATTGTACTGGGTATAATGGTTATTACCGTAAATAAATAAAAAAAAAAAAAAAAAAAACAGCCCAAAACAAATTGATTTTTGCCAGTAACTGGAGTGCCATTTTAACTGTCTTATAATTGTGGAAGGAAGATAAAAGCAAATGTTGTTATTATTTTCAAGGTACACAAGTAATGGTTGAGAGAGTAAAAAAAAATATAAAAAGAAAATATGTTTTGTTTCGATTGAAATATATAATTATTTTCAATTCTATACATAATTCTGAAAGATGCAACCTATTAAATAAAGCAGTAATTCTAATTTTTTACATTTGATCACTCAGACAACTATTATACACCAACAAATCACTTTGACCTCCAGGTGAGGTTATTTTTACTAACGACCAGCGGATGTGAATAACTGCATTCAGCTTGATTCTTACAATACTTTCCGAACCTACACATCTTCGGATGGTAAAACGGACATGTGATATTCGTACAATTTCGGGAAAAATTTACAGATCTGCGGCTGGGTTACCGGCAACTTACTGACGCTGGCCGTACTTTCTGTATGGCTGTAGGGACAGTCTCTTTTTGTGCAACCGGAACCGAATTTACACTTGGGGTGTAAGTACATACACTTCTCGCCAAACTTACAATTTGGGAACATTTCGCAGATGGAAGTAGGGTGGATGAACTCACACTTGTCTCCTTGTCTACAGCCGGGCCAATATTTGCACCTTTCCTTGTTTTTGATGGACAACGGGGGGTGCACGACAGGTAGTCTATCAGGTACATTCGGTTTATTTAATATCTGAAATTGAAAGCAATGGCCTTTAAGAAAATGAATACAGTTTGGGCACCATTATTAGAATTTTTACACAATTTTTGACACAGTCATGAAGTACTCACCTTTGTCGATAACTTATTAAAAATAATTGGTGACGGAGACTTCTTCCCATCTAATCTTGATTTAATTGAAGGTCTTAGAGGTGGTGTTTTCTTCTCAGGGTCGGATTGTTCTGTAAACATTGTCACTGATACAAAAAATGTATGGCTCTGTTTGTAAAAAGAAACAACCAAGAAATTCAAAATATTCTTTCCATACTTTTGAAGAAAACTGAAATACTATGAAAGCACTCTATTGGCAAAATTAGAACTCAAAAATTGCACAAGTAACCTCTTCACACACTAAGTTATCATCAATCAATCAAAATATACTTTATTGTCCAAAGAATCATAATCTCATTGACAAAGCATGTGTTAGATCATAACTACCATCATTATAATTATTACAGAGGAGACAGTGTGGAGTCAGCTTTAAAATCACAAAAAGGTCAATAAACAGTACACACACACCTAATATAATAATGTAAAAGAATAAAATGTTAAAATGGTTAAATCACTAACTGTTAATCTGTAAAAAACACAAATCGTCAAAAAAATACATTACAAAAACCAATTAGACAGGTTAAAATTAAATAAAAAGTTGGATATCTTTTATCTATCAAATGTAAGATTTTGAAGAAATTGTTTTATATTCTATGTTCTATGTTTATTACATTTTGACCCTTATTATATATGTATATATCTATATGTCTGTATATGTGCTCAAATATGCTTGTATATTTTTATGTTTATAGGAGTTCATTTATATACTATTATCAGTATTTATCGCTTTGTCTATGAGATTTTTGTAACTTCTGACAATAAAGCATGATTGATTGATTGATTGATCACAATTTAAAACGCCTAATAAAAACTAATAAGACACGTTAAAATTAAAATTAAATATAAAGTAGGAAGTTAAAATTATATAAAAAGTTGAGTTCCCTCAATCTTTAAAATAGTAAGATCGTTGAAAAATTCCTCTAAACTGTAATAGGGTCTATCAGAAAGCAATGCCTTGACTTCTTTTCTAAAAATAACACCAGATACCACTTCTTTTATATTTTCTGGCAAGTGGTTGAATATCTTGCATCCAGTATATATCAATGAATCTTTCACAAGAGAAGATGAAGGAATTGGTAGTTTTAAATGCTGATTTTGTCGGGTAGAATAAGTGTTTACTCTATTAAAATTAGATTTGTGTTTGTGTATAAGGCATACTGTTTCCATTATATATATGGATATGACAGTCAGTATTTTGTTATTTTTAAAGTGAAGTCAGTCTGCATGAGTCTCGAAGTCTTAGTTTGCATAGGCTTCTCAGAGCACGTTTTTGTTGAACAAAAACACTTTGTAGAGAGGAACTATTACATGCTCCCCAAAATGGAATGCCATACCTTAGTTGAGAGTCTATTAAAGCATAATAAACTGCTTTTGCAGCTGAATATCCCAACTCATTTGATGCCATTTTGACGGCATAGCAACCAGAGGATAACTTTATATTGAGCATTGAATTTTAGTCCACAATCAATGAATAGCCCCAAAAATTTGGAATTTGTTTATTTTTCAATCATTTTAGTATCTAGGGATATGTCTCCCATTGTGCATCTGAATGAAACTATATTGGTTTTGGATGTGTTAAATGTGAGTAGATTTGAGTCACACCACTTTTTCACCATTTGTATGTCATTGCTGATGATTCGATGTAGATCAGTTTCATCGTTGTTGTGCCATAAAATAGTAGTATCATCTGCGAAGAGAGTGAATTTTCCTGATATATCAAGGGCTGTTAAATCGTTTATATATAGCAAAAACAGAATGGGGCCAAGGATCGAGCCTTGAGGCACCCCACAATGTATATTTGCTATATTGGAGGTTGATTTTGTTTTTACTATCTGCGTTCGATCTGATAAATATGATTCAAACCATCTATGAGCACTATATCTGATTCCGTAGCAGTGCAGTTTTTGCAACAGTATTTCGTGATTCACACAGTCAAATGCCTTACATTGCAATATACTAACCTCTTGCAAAACAGTAAATGGCGGTGTTTTATGCCATTTTATAACAAATTACATTGGTTAAAAATCTGAAAAAATAAAATATGTTTTGTTTTTTGTAAAATTTGACAAAATTTTGGGTAGCGTCGCCCGCCTAATTTCAGGTGACCTGCTCAGAAGAAAACTTTGGCAATTACCGAATGCAATAAAAATAACTAACCTTGTTATATCCAAACTGGTGATAAAGTCAGAACTAGTTGACTTCATACTCTGCTTTGGGGCACTTATCATAATTATTACAGTCACTTCTAAGAAACAAACAACACAAACAGTATTGAAAAGGGAAAAACATTTGCAATTGAATATTGTTTTAAAAATAATTTCGCGACCATTGTAATGATTCAGAACACGTGAACTGAACATTGTTGCCAAGATTCTACTCAATCAATCAATCAATATATACTTTATTGTCTGAAGAGTTGATTCTTATTGACAAAGCATGAAAATAGGAAAAAAGAGAAATATATAAGAAATGTACAGATAATTAGATACGTGAATGTCAAATGGATAAAATGTACAAACATAAAAGATAAATATTACATATATGAATAAAAAACATATTGTCAATCTCCTTTAAAAAAGAAGGACTATTGAAACAACACATTATAAAATAAGATGTCATTAACAAAGGGTAACTGACAATTACCACCCTTAAGATTTAACAGCAGTCTTGTATAATAAATCAAAACATATGAGATAAAAAATACAATAAAATAAATGAATGTCAAGTGGATAAAATGTACGAACATAAAAGATAAATATTACATGTATAAATAAAAAACATATTGTCAATCTCCTTTAAAAAAGAAGGACTATTGAAACAACACATTATAAAATAAGATGTCATTAACAAAAGGGTAACTAACAATTACCACCCTTAAGATTTAACAGTAGTCTTGCATAATAATCAAAACATGAGATAAAAAATAAAAAATTCAATAATATAAATATCCAGTATCAATTCAATTCCCATAAGGAACTATAGTATATCCTCATAATATTCCTGCAGGTTATAATAAGCTTTCTGCAATAGAGGTCTTTCGAAAGTTCTTCAGAGAAGTTATGTTTCTATAACTGGCTGGCAGATCATACATGATGGAGTTTTTGTCAGACTAGATTTAGGTAAGGGTAAGGGAACACAACCTTCATTTCTTGTTTTATGTTTTCGTGTTTCAGTAGGTGTTGAACCATATTTTGTGTGGATGAGGCATACAGTTTCCAAAATGAATAAACAAACGAGTGATAATATTTGTTGGCTAATAAAAAGTGGTTTGCAGTGATCGTGATATTGAGCTTTACACAGGTATCGGATTGCTCTTTTTTGTAGAATAAAAACACATTGAAACAGCTGGTTATTGCATAAACCCCAGAAGGCAATGCCATACCTCAAATGTGACTCAACTAGGGAAAAGTAGACCATCCTAGCCGAGGCTACGTTTAATTCTCTTGAAACAATTTTCATTGCAAAGCAGCTAGAGGCTAACTTCTTGCTCAAGGTCGTTACATGCTCATCAAATTTTAGCTTGTTGTCTATAATTAGACCTAGAAACTTAGTTTGTGGCTTATTTGTTATAATCTGGTTATCTAAGTACAAATTATCAAAGTCAAACTTAAGGGTGACTAGATTTGTTTTTTTTAAATTGAAACAGAGTCGATTGGAGTCACACCATTGCTTAATTTTTTCTAGATCGAGAGCAATTGATTCTTTCAAGTGATTTATGTCTTTGCTATGCCATAGAATGGTGGTGTCATCCAAAAGAAAGTGAATTTTCCTTGGATGCAATGGTGGCTAGGTCATTTAGATACAATAAAAATAGAATAGGACCTAGAACCGACCCTTGTGGAACGCCCATTGCGACTTTGCCACTGTTAGAGTAGTTTTCCTGTATTTTTACTACTTGACTCCTTTCTGACAAATACGTCGGAACCAGTCTAATGAGGAATTTCGGAAACCGTAAAATTGTAGTTTTGTAGTAATATCTCATGGCTGACACAATCAAACGCCTTGGAGAGTCGCAAAATACCGCCGCTACGGTTTGTCCATTATTCAAAGTAACATATGTATTTTCTAGCAACGAGAAAAAGCATCATTAGTGCTTTTCGAGTTTTGAAATCAAATTGGGCATGGCTTAATATGTCATTTCTGGTAAGATGTACCATCATTCTTCTTTTGACTAGTTTTTCTATTATTTTGGATAATGTTGATAATAATGAAATTGGGCGAAAGTTGAGGGATCATCTGGGTCACCACCTTTGTACAAGGGATTACAACTGCTTGTTTCAAGCAGGAAGGAACTGTCCCATTCTGAAGGAACTGTTAATTGCCTCAGCTAGGTGAGTAGGACATGGTCAGGTAGACTTTGAAAATTTTTACAGATAGGCCGTCCATACCCGATGAGCTCTTATTTTTTATTTCATTGATAACCTCTTTCAGCTCAAATATGTCAGTATCTTCAAGGTGAAAATTTTGTGCAATGCTAACATACTTCATATAGTCTAAAGAGTCGACCTTGAATTGAGATTGGCTGAGAGTTCGTGGCCTATGGAGCAATAGAAGTTATTTAAAATATCAGGGTCAATTTCAATATTGATTGGTTGTGATTTATTTTTCCTCTTAGTTCATTAATTATCATCCAATTCTCTCTTGTTTTATTTTTGAGTTTTTAAACGATTTTTGTAGTATGTCTCTTTTGCATTATTGATAACTTGTTTATATATACGTTTGTAAGCATTGTGATAAGTTATAAAAAAACCATTTTGTACTTGTTTTCTTATGGTATGCAACGACCTCAAGTTTCGTGCAGATATTTTGATGCCTTTAGTTATCCACGGTTTTTATTTTTATTTTGAGCTTTTGCAATGGAAAACAGTTCTCAAATAAGGTTGATAAATAATTATGAAATGTATTGATAGGTTCCTCTGAATATTTGAGAGTGTTCCATGGTATCTGTTGACATTTCTTCTGCAATTTTATGAAATTTTTGCACTAAAAAT
This sequence comes from Gonioctena quinquepunctata, assembly GCA_018342105.1. NCBI lineage: Eukaryota > Metazoa > Arthropoda > Insecta > Coleoptera > Chrysomelidae > Gonioctena > Gonioctena quinquepunctata. The sequence goes on along the minus strand of JAFIRS010002877.1, from coordinate 75,017 downwards.
CCTGCCATACCTAAAACCATTTTATGAGGTGTGATATTGAAGTTGTTGGACTGGAAGAATACTGCTTCATGATCAGAGATACCTGCAGGAATAGTACAACAACTAATACTATGTCTATCTAAATTTGAACACATATAGTCAATTATAGTAGCAGAATTTTTGATGATACGTGTTGGTTGTTCAACATGCATCATTATGTTGAAAGAGGACAACAAATTTCTTAAATTTTCTCTAGCTAGGGAGTATTCAGCAAAATTTACATTAAAATCACCGGCTAATATGATGTGAGCATTAGGCGGCAAGCTGGATAAAAGAGTTTCAAGTTTTTCTAAAAGGTATTCACATCAGAACTGGGTGCTCTGTAAAGGCAGATAAGGAATATATTATTTTTCGCTCATGTACTAGAGAGAATTCAAACTCTTTTTCCACTATTAGGGAGTCATATCTATCTACAGCAATAAGCCTGAGATTGTGAATTTTATTTTCATTCCCTAAAATCATAGTACCACCATTCTTAAATTGATCCCTGCAATTCTTAGCAACTAATACTTAATTTGGAATATAACAAGTTTCAGAATTTAGAAGCCAGTGTTCAGTTAGTAAAATGAAGGTTGGCAAACCCTGCTCCTCTACAAATATCGCAAGATCATCGACTTTATTTCTGATACATTGAATGTTCAATAATATAATTGATAATGTAGAATACAATTTATTTACACTAGTCTGTACATTTACACTAGTCTGTACATCCCTATGGCAGGTATGCAAGGAGGAGGTATGCTTAAGATTATTTATTGTTGGTGTCTCATCCTTGCATTCAGTCTCGAAAAACTGTATTGTTGAGTTAATGTTTTCTGGACTTGTAGATGTAGAATTTATCAGGGAGCAGTATTGCTTTCAGTATTGCTGCTATTGTTGATAGTATTTGTGAGATGCACAGTTTTTAATACTAGTTTATTCATCTGGGGTTTGCATAAATAGTTTTTTATTAAGTTCGAGGTTTTGCATTGGTCTTGATAATTAAGTACATATTTAAATGTTATAGAAGAGTTCCAGTTTTTTAATCTATACAAGTTTATATAGTTTCCTATAACTTTACCCAGTCTATTGTCTTCTGGGGCTACCTTTTGCCCAATTATTATTAGATTGCTTATTTTACTTAAAGGTAAGAGAATTCCCAATGCTTTTTTGAAATTTGCATGGTTGTTAACATTACAACTACTAAACAAACAAACAATATAGTCATCACTCCCATACGAAAGAGATCCTTTGAATACACTGCTACATAAGTCTAAAAAGTTAATTTCTGGATAAGTTAGGCCTTCAAAGACAAACCTTGTATCAGAAGTTCCTTTTCCAAGAGCTGCAGTTACACCTGAAGCTAATTGATCTCCTATTATTAGAACTTTGTTTTTTACGTTTGCTTTGCTGACACTATTTTTATAACCTGATGCTACTATTACAGCAGGTATACAGGGCACTTGAAATGAGTTATCAGTGTTTTCTTATTGGCTGGTGAATGAAAGATCTTAATTAACAACTAATCAGAAAACAGTACGCGATGTGCGCGATAATTAATTTGAACATTATTTATTGTCTGTCTTTTCAAAAATTTATTCTATCAAAAAATATTTTATTATTATATTAACACGTGATGGACACTAACGTCATACGGCGTCATAGAGGTCGGTGACAAATGTGGAACAACACCGCACTGCGTCCTCACACATCTGGATTAAATTGGACAGAACGCGGAACGGCGTTGAATTTTGCATTGTTAATATAGGAGACAAGTGATAACTGTCACAGATTGTGTGCAATAGGTTTGTGTAGTGTCGTTTTCTTGCATAAAATATCGGTTTAAATCTCCACCAGCCAGAATTTGATCTTCCCAACTTCACCACAACGCCGCGCGGCGTCGTTTTTACCATAAGAAATTCATTTATTTGTATTTGCTGTGTCACGCGATGTACAGTGTAATGTACAATTTTTTGAGTTTTTTTCTCCAAAATCAAAATATTTCATTTTTTGGAATTACGATTTTTTTTGGAAGATACGAATATTCTATTTTAGTGCTGTTTTTCCAAAAATACTTGGCATAATATTTTTTTTGAGTTATGAATGTTAAGCCAAAGATAAAAATCTGTCTGTGTCACAATAAGAACGATTTCGAATTTCCCTGTGTCCTTCAACGTGTTTATATTTCTAGCAAGAAAACGCCCACACAGTGATTGGCGACTCCAGAATCCAACCAAAATTGTAATTTACTATTTCATTCATAAATGCGACGAGTGATTCATCTTGTCTTCTACTCTTCAAAATATGCATGGAACAGCTCGGTGTTTAGTTGTGAGAGCCAGCAAAAGACAAAGAGAATAATGTTCAAATTAATTATCCTGCACATCGCGTACTGTTTTCTGATTGGTTGCTAATTAGGATCTTTCATTCACCAGCAAACACTAGTAGAATCTAACAAACTTTCATTCGAAGACAGCTTTGTAAACCGTGAATGCGAGAATCTTGCTTGGCAACAGTGTTCAGTTCACGTATTCTGAATCACTACAATGGTCGTGATATAATTTTTAAAACAATATTCAATTGCGAATGTTTCCTTTTTCAATACTGTTTGTGTCGTTTGTTTCTTACAAGTGACAGTGATGATTATGATAAGTGCCTCAAAGCAGCTCTGACTTTATCACCAGTTTGGATATAACAAGGTTAGTTGTTTTCTTCACTTTGAAATTGAATACCTATCTCAAGCAGCCTGCAATGTATACATTTACCACACAATCAGTTCAACATTCTACATTATTCAAATTTCGAGTTGAATGTTTATTGCATTCGGCAATTGCCAAAGTTTTCCTCTGAGTAGGTCACCTGAAATTAGGCGGGTGGCGCTACCCAAAATTTTGTCGAATTTTACAAAGAACAAAACATGTTTTCATTTTTGTTCCAGATTTTTAACCACTGTAATTCGTTATAAAATGGCACTTGTCATTCACGCGTGTACAAGAGGTTAGGTTACACCCTGTATACCTTGTATTTCTAAGTGGGTTATTTTATACTAATTACTGTTCCTCAAATCGCTAATGGGATCTTGATGGTTCTATGGGGAATAAAGTAAACAAGGTGGAATACATCGACCCTTTATCCTCATTTATTAAAATTTTATTATGTTTTTTGTGGATAACTATACTCTCCAGGCAATCTAATTTTCTAATGTCATTGACCGGTTTGATCATTTTCAAATTATGAATATTAATTTTGTGATCAGATTTGATCATATGATCTGCTACACTTGACTTATTCTCTCTTCGGTAGGTAGCATGGGTCATGTGTTCTTGGAACCTATTAGAAATTGAACGTTTTGTCTGACCGTAATAGACTTTGTCACAATTTTAATTTCATAAATTCCCAACATTCGGCATGTCAGTTTTGTCCTTCGGGATTCCTAATACCATTTGCAAGTTACTATTGCTATAAACTGCTTGGAAATTTACATCCCGGAGTATAGTGTCGTCTTGTGAGTACTTGATTGAAAGGGATTCTCACTCTTTTGCTTTCCGTCATTTTTCTCAGTAGCGGTTTTACTAAATGTGTGAAACGATTCTTTCTCAAGAGATTATCTATGTCTGGTGTATATCCCTTGATTTCCATTTCATTTTGAAAGAGAAAGAAGTGTTTCACACGTGTCAAAATAAATTATCATGGGACTTGTGTGATGTCCTAAGTTAACCTTGGAACATAGAGATGTTGCTCTGTGGTGCACTAACCAGCTAGCAAAATTACTGATAAATCTTAACGAAAATGCAATTCAAGTTCTGCTTTAAGACTACATGCCATTCATACATTTTTAAATTATTTACAGATTCTACAAACAAATGTTTTGTTGCAATTTAATCTATTATTTCACATACCTTCAACCGATGTTCTTGATGAAGGAACATACTTTAGAGCGTCTCTTGGTACCTTTTTCAATGGTTTCGGTATGTAAACTTCTTTATCTTCCCCATCAGTATCACTATTCTCCTGCGAAACCTGAGCCAGGATCATATTCCTCAGTTTCACCTTCTCACTGTGAGACAATTTTCGAGTTATGGGAACATCATCATCATTATCTTCTGTCTCTTCGAATGTTCTTTTTACTGCCTTCAAATATCAATTACATTGTCAATAAATCAATAGAAATTGGCGAAGTTGTACATGAATAAATTAATTTTAATCATATCATTAAGAACAAATGTTTTGAACAATCTGCACTCAATTGGGACGGTGTTAATTATTTATAAATGTTTACAAATTCACAAAGAGAAGATTCTGGATTGTGAATATAAAAATATACAAATAATGGAGAGACATGATAAGTCATTGTATTTCTAGTCCAGTCTGGATTCACAAATTGGTTACATAACATATGTAGGGGAGAAAATAAAAATTCGTAATTTTAATACAAATTTAATACCCCTCATTCTATAGAGAAACTAGAAGGATTACAAATTCAAGATGGAGACATATTTAAAAACAACATCCGAACTTAGCATGGCTATGGCATATATTTTTTAATTCATTTAATTTTCTTTTCAGATTCCCTTTTTTTTTTTAATATTTCACACATGTAGGAATCGAATGTTGTCATAACCTTCTATAAAGCTTGCGAAAACAAACAGATTGATCTCAATAATCCTCCATTGTTGAATTTGTTTTATTGAAAGCTCAGTTGCTCACCTACAGATATGGAAAAGGTAATTGGATAGTCTTTTGTTCTGCAATATCTTGATAACTCAATATTTTTCTTAATTACCTCCCTTTTATTGGATATATTATTATTGCAACTGTAACCCTACCTAAGGATATTATTGTGATTTCATGAACTCAATTTAGTAAAAATTATATAGTGTGAAGTGTCATTGTTTTCTTCTGTGTTCTCATGATAAAAATGTATGCTTTGAACACTTTCAAGAGACAGATCGTGAGGTAATTTCTGGAAAAGTTCAATTAAATAATAAACTAATTTCTTGATGAGAAATTATTTTTCCATAAGTAATACAGGGTATGCATTAGCAGGGAAATTAGTCTTTGTTCAAGATGTTCAAGGTAAAAAAGGCTCACTATTATTTTCAGTTATGCGACAATATGATCCATAAATAAACAGCATTATGAATTTAGCACAAAAATCAAAAACAAGGCGAAAATAAGTAGATTTTCTCACAGGCACCAACATAGGTAGGCACTGTTGAAAATAGAATTACCGACATATTTTGATCAAATTTCACTGAAATGTATAGAATCCTTACCTGACGACTTTCCCTTCTTGTAGACTGTGCCACACTTCGATGTGCTTCAGCTACGGCTTTGAGAAGAAGATTTTTGTTTGGTTGTTGCGCATCAGAGGGCATTACCCTCGGTTTGACTTGCACCATACTCCTCACTTTCCTCATCTTCAATTCGTCCTCCGAATCGAGTTCTTCAGATTCCTTTTGTGGTATGTGGATTTTTGACATCACTCCAAGCCTACTGAGTATGCTCTGGAATATAAAACTCCACAATGAAGTCAAATCGTCACAATTACTCCACAAGATCGGTTAACTTCATAACCTATTACTTTTGATATTTTCCACAATTATAAATTTGGTTCTTATGTATGAATTTGGATTCTTATTGCAATAACAAAATGCACAATAGTTTGTATGATTTTCTGAGAAATCTTTGTACCAGTAAAAAATTTAATAATTATACACACGAGTTTACAAAAAAATATGGCATTCAAAAATCAGATATTCAAATATAATTTTTTATCACTTCAAACCTCAGATCTAGAGCTGGTAAAGGTTGTATAAAAACAATTAATTATATCTGACATTAAAAAACAAAATCAGTATTTCTGGTGAAATTATCATAATACATCAATATGACAAATTTTGGATTCTGAACAAGCCATAGATATAATTTCACTGAGTTGAAAAAATGTATGAGAATACTAGCTGAGGATTTCATAATGAAGACTCATGATTATTAGCAGTACATTTTACCTTATTCTCAGTTTTCCTCAAACCGGATCTATTACCTTCCGGTGAGTACCTTCTACCGGAAACAGATCTTTCTCTAGCATGCCTGTCTCTGTCATTTCTCGATCTTTTCTATATCTAGGAATTTCCTCCCTTTTATCCGAACTATTTCTTCTGGAATATTTGAGGAAAGATTCCTCTTGCTTCCTGAATTCTGAGAGACTTACTCTTTGCTTTTTCGAGTTCAACTCATTATCATTTACAGGTTTCTCTCCTAGCCTATCTAATACTGAGGTTTTTCTGGGGATAGATTCCTCATCATCAAAAGTAATGGGTGTATGCCTTCTTATTTTTTCTGGAGTGAAACTAGTTCCTTCTTCATGTTCTTGAGCAACAGTGCTGATTTGGTTACTCACATCATTGGATGTTTCAAATTCATTTGGTTCAATCTGCATCTCAACTATCCTATGACCTTCCACGTTACCACTCTGAGATACATTCTCAATAACTTTCTCTAAAAAAAGGCATGTTTATGGAAAGAGGGTAAGTGTATAGTTAGTCCACTCATGCTCCCTGAAAATAGCTGAAGTACTTTTCTCATGTGTTTTTGCCTCCTGAACATGATTCCGGAAGAAAAATGCAATGGTCTCATACCGTTTCGGAGTTAGTGCCAATTTTTTGTTCTAGAACGTGATTTTCAAGCACCGTTTTCTAACACAAAAATAAATCAAAATGCCTCTTTCTTTCAAATAGCCTAAACTATCAACACTAAATCATTTTCGGCACAATTTGGCCCAAAAACACAGCCGGTTCTATCGAAAAAATCATCCTTCAGCACATACATCCTAAACCCTAACATCTGCCTTAGATTGAGGTTAGCTTGTTGCTTTTTGATGATGCGAGGAGAAGTAAGGATGATGTGTGAAGCAGGATTTTTGTGCCAAATTGTGCTGAAAATTTGTGCTTTAGTGTTCATAGTTTATGCTGTTCGAAAGGAGGCATTTTGAGTGATTTTTGCGCGAGAAAACGGCGCTTGAAAATAATGTATTAGAACAAGAAATGAGTACTAACTCAGAAGCGGTATGAGACAGCCGCATTTTTCTGGATTCGTGTTCAGGAGGCAAAAACACGTAAGAAAAGTCTTTCAGCTATTTCCATAGAGCATGAGTAGACTAAGTATACATTTACCTCAAAAATTTTGGGAAAATTATAATAATTGTTACTTCAAGTGTAAATTATATAAGTTGAGGTAACTCTTGCAAATTCAGATTGTGTTTGAAATGAAAACAAAACTTTCTGAATATCTAGATGACTTTTTTACGTCCAGGGGAATAAAACACCCAAAAATGGAAAGCAATAGTTCATATCAAATTCTGAATTTAAAGAATTCTCTTGCAGATAACTACAAGGGTAGTCTGAAAAGTTTCCGACCTGAACATGAAGATGGCAGCACTCATCAACAATAGCTAGGGAATGTGTTTGTGTGTTTTGAAAGGCACTCACCAAAATTGCTGCCATTTTGGGCGCGGAGTTGTTGTTTGACAATCGTTTGGTTAGTCGATGTTTGTTTTTGTGAAAATCGAGTATTGAGCTGTCTTTTAAAAGGCAATACGCATATCAAAGACGAGTTGGACGCTGTGTACGGGGACTCTGCACCATCATTTACCACCGTGAAATCTTGGCAGCTGAATTTAAACGTGGCCCTACCAACTTGGAAGACGATGAACGTTCGGGACATTAAAAAACTGCAACCACTGACGATAACATCGCTCCAGTTCACCAAATGGTGCTAGATACTGTCGAATTAAAGTGAGAGAAGTAGCAGAGTCTATGAATATGTCCAAAGAACGTGTTTCTTTGCAGATGATACATTGCTTTAAACTTCAGATATCAATCTGAACAATGCTGTAGATAATCTCAAAAGTTCTATGGAAAATATTAGTTTTTTTACTAAAGAATAAATTGAAATTGAATGCATAATAATAATAATAATAAAAGTACTTTATTGGTTACCCAATAGGCTACCGACCGGAGTCCTTCAGCCTGTTATACATTCGTAATTCAGTGATAGTTACATTATTTTGTATATGCAAAATATATATATATATATATATATATATATATATATATATATTTTAATTTGCAAAAAAATAAAAAATTAGAGGTTTGTAATTTCCTGGCCTTTCTGCTAAAGTGTTGAGGCATTCCATAAAGGTGTTTGCTGGAAACTTGAATCTTGGGTTCACTGTCGGGGCTCTACTAATGGATTGGGTTTGGATAATTTGAATATTGTTTTGATTGTTGGCAAACTTCTGGGATAATTTTTTCAGTCTCTCGACGATTGGTTGTACATTTGAATGCATATAAAACAATAGCTATGGTACAATATCAATTAAATACAAACTAAACTACAATGAAATAATGGATAACACTGGATTAGACTGGATTAGAATATGTATCTGAAATAAAATATTTAAGAGTTATTGTAGATAACACTTTGAGTTTGAACATCCACACTAAATATGTGGTACAAAAAATTTCAAAAAAAAAATATATTTTTTTCTCTAGAATTGCAAACAACAGAATATTAGCATATAATTGTGTAATTAAACCCCATTTTGAATATTGTCCAACTATAATGTAATTAATAAATCAAAACAGACTTTCTCAACTCAATGTTTTTCAATTTTTGTACTTCAACTTTTTATTTTTTGGTTCACTAAACATAGACTAGTTAATTCTTTATAGTTTAAATTATAATCAATATGCTTGGTACTATGCGTGGGACTTTCTTCTTTGTAATATTGTGTTTCTATTGTATATTAGGATATCCTATTTTAATAAAGATTTTACATATTGCATGAAGGATTAGGCTTGAAAGCTATCAACGTGTGGGGTGCCGTGTTTGCTCACGTTAGACAAAAAATGTGTTCGAATTAACATTTCCAAAGCTCTGTTGTCACAGTTAAATCATAGTTTTAGCGCCGATTAATTACTGAAGATGAAACTTGGATACACCATTATACCCCAGAAACAAAAATACAGTCAAAACAGTGGACTGCGAAAGGGAAATCAACTCCAAAAAAATCAAAAACTGTTTTTTCGGCTGGGAAAGTGATGGAGATTGTTTTTTGGGATAGCCATAGAGTTATCTTAATGACGAAAAACAAATTATAATTGAATAAGCCTTAGAATCAGAAATGAATTCACTTTTAGAAGTCCAGTAAAAACTCATCCTAGAAATGGAGAGCAAGATAAACGAGCTGAAGAAAGAACTAGCTGAAAAAGTAACTACAATAAAAAAATCATCAAAAGTGTACATAAGAAAAATATAACAGAAATGACAAAAAAGCAGGAGAACGCTTAGAAGAGTCTGTTTTGGAGCATCAAGTTCTGCATGAAAGAAACCTGGATGGTGAAATCAAAGAATTAGATCGGCAAGAAACAAAAAGAAAACAGGAAATGGAAACTAGGGAAAACGATAAATGTTCAGAAATAGGCGACGGTAGGAGACTAAAAAAGGCGGAGAAATCAACTTCCAAAATCCTGATCCTAGGCGATCAATTCGCAACAGAGTTTTCTAAAGTATTGAAGAAGATTATGAACAAGCCACATTCAGGAAATCATCAAACCGGAGACTGAATTATCAACTTTGACAAGTGATATTTTTAATAACACTGTAAGTTATGGCCAGGATGACTATGTTATAGTGATGTTTAATACAAAAAATATCAGTAACTGTAAAACTTCAAATTTAGCATTGAAAAAGATTTTGCATATCAGCAAAAAAACAAATCTCCTAATACTTTCGGAATGTGATACTCCAATAGATCACATTACAAATGATAAATTTAGGATTGCTGTAAGCCGTTTTTCTCGACGGAATAGAAATGTTTCTATTGTATTCTTTGTTGATAGAAAACAACAGAGAAGTAAATTTGAGATTTTTTATGTGCTCAAAAATCATATGAATACGTCAATATAAAGTAATGTTGTTTTAAAAACTATAAATAGGAATGAGATGGGCGAAGATGGATTTGACAATACAGTTTTGAGTATCGGTACAAGCTCAATTTATGATGACTCAATAGTCAATTCAGAATCATATTCTGTTGATCAATTAGAACAGGACTCTTTTTTAGGATACAGAACTGCGGAAAAGGTACATCCCAGATGTTGTGGAACATTCAGTCAGTAAGGAACAAAACAGATGAACTGTATATATTTTTGGAAAGTCAAAATTTCCGTAATATAGTTTTGCTAACAGAGCACTGGCTGGAAATAGAAGAACCTTTGCACATACCCAATTACATAACTATTACAAAATATTCAAGGCTGAACAGCCAACATGGGGGCACATTGATACTCATACATATTGATTTTATTGAAAAAAGTTATTTTTCTGAATTTACAACCTATAATTTCATGTTGGTTAAGAAATAATTTGAATTTTCATGTATATATTGTAAAAATAATAATTTATTCATTATTTGTTTATACCGTTCGCCATTATCCAGTAAAAACCTTTTTTTAGAAAGATTGGAAATTTTGCTTTTACAGTTTCCTTTTAATGCATCTCTGATGATCACTGGATATTTTAATATAAATTTTAAAGACAAAACTTCAATGTCCACAAAATCATTGGAAAATTTATTAATAAGCTTCAATTTAAAGATGCATGTTAAATTGCCAACACGTCTAGTTCCATAATAGATTATGTTTGTTCTAACATGGCAAATATAAAATGTGACTTCATCAATGAAGGTCTTTCAGATCATGGAGCAGTATTATGTTACGTTCCTCAAGTATTTGAACTACCTGGTAGAAAAAAACGTTTTGGAAGAATATTTAGTAAAAAAATGTTTGATGAATTCAGGAATCATTGTAATGCCCTCGTCTGGAGTGAAACATTGATATGGAATTACCCTTTGACCAGATTTCAGTCGATGCTTTCTAATGTTTTCAATAGGAGCTTTCCGCTTAAGAAAATCAAGAATAAAGCTAAAAAACCGTGGTTAACAAATGGTATCAAAGTGTCCGCAAAAAATTTACGATCCCTTCATCTGATTAGAAAAACTGCCAGTGATAATGAAAGTTTCATTTCCTTTTATAATAAGAATAGATCCATTTATAGAAGAACCCTGAGAGCAGCTAAACAATTACACTATAGGAACAAAATAGAAAACGCAAGACATAAGCAAAAGGTAAAAACAACTCTATTCTGGCAAAAACAAATTTAGAATGTAACGATATCAATGAATATTATCGCTCAATCGCAGAAACAGTTTCCAAAGAGATCCATCCCCAAACGGAACCACTGAGTTATTTGAATCATATCTCTATCTCTTACTCATTCTTTTTCACGTCTACGGACATTGAGGAGATGAAACAAATTTTCAATGAAATAAAAAATAAAAATTACATAAGGGTGGTGATACTGATAATCCTGCAAACTTCAGACCCACACTCTCAAAAATAATAGAAAAACTCGTGAAACAAAGAATAATACTTATCTGAATAAGCACAATTTTATTAATCCTACTCAATTTGGATTTCAAAGAGAAAAAGGAACGAATGATGCTATTTTTAATCTTCTTTAAAATGTTTTTCAAGATGGCGGAGAAAGAGTCACAGTGTTTAAATGTGGTCTCTGACATTATGAAAGATAACTTTAAAGAAAAGCAATTCAAATGTTGCCAAACAAAACCAGTGAAAAACCTAGTCTGCGTGGAGTGTGGAGACGTTTTTCATGTGTCTTGTGCAGTGAAAAATAAACTGAAATTTGTTAAGATCTGTGAATCGAGAATATGTTGTAAAGTAAAAAATCCAGAAGAAACTAAGGCATATCTAAAGCTAGAAAATGAGGCACTCAAGAAGTTGATTATAGAAAAGGAAGAAAAGTATAATCTGTTGTCGGAAAATATTAAACTTCTGAATCGAAATAATCAATTACTTGAGGAAAAACTAGAACTAATCTCAAATAAAAATGAACCCAACAAAAAAACTCAGGTCAATACCTCTATAAATACCAATAAAAAGCAGCCCAGACAAACCGAAAGAAAACAACAAAAACAATGAACAACTGTGACAAATATATACAGCTCCAATGAATTCGCGATGTTGCCAGATCCTTCCATAAAGGGGAAGAAAATGGACTTACCTGAATATCTCGGAGAACTTAGTGAAGCACAGTCCACCAAAATGGGTGAACTCATTTATATGGAGAAAAAGGAGAAAAATGAGGTATCTGAAGATAACAATGGTTTCAAGACAGTCACATATAAAAGAAATAAAACAATATATAAAAATATTGGTGAAAACGATAAGCAAAACGATTTTGGAGTCCAAAGCAAAATATGGCTATATCTCTATCGAGTGAAACGTCACGTCACTCCTGATAAAATAGTTAAATTCATCAGAGATCAAGAAATATTTCACCATGCTGATATCGTAATTAAGGAACTACCGACGGAAGAATATCAAAATAAATGTTTCATGTTTGGAATCAACTATGACCTCAAGAATGAAATATATAAACCATCTACGTGGCCAAAGTCAGTTGCATATAGAAGGTTTGACTTTAGAAAATACCACAATTATGAACAAAATGATAAGGAATTTTGAAAAACTTCACATCTAACTCTCATGCACCCGACTATATGGAGTATCCAGCCAAAATCACTACAATAATCTCAGACAACATAGAAATACAGTCGGAAACACATCTACCCCAAGAACATCACAATATAACAACGCAGTGTAGATTAGAGAAAATGGGCAATGGAGCTACAAAAAATAATAATAACAGAAAACCCTTCACATTTATGCTCTGAACATACAGGGAGGACTTGCTAGTAAATCCAATGATCTCAGTATAATATTAAAAACTCAAAATGTAAATGTCCTTTGCATCAGTGAACATTGGCTTTGTGAGGACAAATTGAAAGCAACTACCCTGAGAGACTTTCAACTACTTTACAAGAAAAAATAAACAGAGAGGTGGCGTATGTGTGTACGTTAATAACAATCTCAATTTTGAACCGATACCCTTATCAACGAAAAGCGCCAAAAGTTAATTTGAAGTATGTGGGGCAAGAATGAAACTCTTTGGTACAAAAAAATACTTGTATATCCTAACAGTATATAGGACACCTGAAGTTTCGAACTTAAATCATTCATTACGAAGTTGGAATCATTAATGTTTGATATTTATGATGGAGATAATTTATATGTCATTTGTGGAGATTTCAATGTAGACTTTCTAGTAAGTAGCAACCAAAAAAATTCATTAATCAATTTACTGGGTGAATATAATATATATCATCACATAGAAGAACCAACTCGAATAACACATTGTTCTGCTACCTGCATTGATAATATTTTTTCTGACATGGATGTTGATTATACGAGTGTAAATAATATATTTTTCTCTGACCATTCCTATCAAATTGGTATTTTCAAAATAGTAAATCCAAAGGAAAACATTGTTGAATATAAATATCAGAGAAATTTGTCTAAATCAAATATTGAAATTTTCCAAACTCTAATTTCTAAAGAAGATTGGTATGAAGTATATAATGCAGTGTCATTTCATGATCAGTTTTCTATATTTTATAATACTCTTCTATACTATTATAATGTAGCTTTCCCAATAAAAAAGACAATTGTCAGGAGCTCGAAAAAGAAATGGTACTCCCCAAAGATTAAAGAGATGCATGATCAACTATGCAAGATGGAAAAACTGAAAAAAGAATTGAACGATCCACATTACACTCAGATATATAAACGCTTCAAAACGGGATATAAAAACCTTGTGAAAAGCTACCAAAAACAACAAAATAATCGACTCCTAAACTCAAAAATATGTGAAAAGCTGGACCAAAAACAACAAAATAATCGACTCCTAAACTCAAATAATATAGTAGATTCTAAAGTACAAAGACCTACAACTCTCCTGATTTTCAGGGAATTCATCTACATAGCGTGATAAAGCAAACTATATCAACAACTACTTTTAGGGTCAACTCAGAACTGTCCATTACCAGACTATGACATGAAAATTGATAAATATCATCTAAGTTTCTACCTTAGCAAGCTACGGAAGAAATTAAAACTGTATTAATGAGAACAACTCGTAAAAATACTCCGGGGGTAGATGGTATCAATGGTTTAATCCTGAAATCAGTCTCAGAATTTATTGCTGAACCACTGTCATTTCTTGTTAATGAATCATTCCTATCGGGTACTTTTCCAGACATAAAAGAGTCCAAAGGTGTACCAATCTTTAAAAACAAAGGATCTTCTTCTGAACAGTTCAAATTGGTTCCCTCATTCCAACATGGTTTTAGAAAACAAAAATCCACCATATCAGCTATTTCTGATTGTTTAGAATTCATTTATAGTGCATTAAATAATAAAAAAAACACATTGGGACTTTTTTATGACCTGAGCCGTGCGTTCGACACGATTGATCGAAACCTGCTACTCCAGAAATTAGAAGGAATGGGGGTACGAGGAAAGCCTCACGAGTGGGCAAAGTTGTATCTCACAAACCGGACACAAACCGTTATAATCAATGGTACCCCAAGGCTCCATTTTGGGGCCACTATTTTTTATAATTTTTGTAAGTGATATAAACACATTCTGCACTATTCCTGATAAAAAAATACTTTATGATGATGACACAAATATTTTAATGTCAAGTGATGAAATTGAAAGTCTAGTTAAGCATAGTAACGAAGCATCCAGAGAGTTAAAACAGTATTGTAATCAAAATGGACTAATGATGAATGTTTCAAAAACTTATTTCATGCGATTCTTACCTAAAACGAAATCACCAGACTATGATCTATATTTACATTTAGATGGTAAATCTATACAGAGCACTGCCTACCTTAAATTCCTGGGACTTACTCTTGATCCAAAACTAACATGGGAAACACATATAAACACGATAGTATCCAAACTAAGTACCACTTGATACGTTATAAAAAACATAAGAAATACAGTTACCTTTGATGTCCTGAGATTACTCTATTTTGGACTAGTGCAATCAGTACTTCAATACGGACTATTACTTTGGTGTGCTTCACCACATTTAGAAAAGACATTTATAGCACAAAAAAAAGTAATGAGAGCAATGTATAATATTGCTCCATCATCATCTTGCCGACAACTATTCAAAGAATCTAAAATATTAACCTTGCCAAGCCTTTATCTTTTTCAAGTGACACTATACATAAAAAATAATGAACATAAGTTCATGAAGAATAAAGACATACACTCGTATAATACACGTTCAAAAATATTATAATAAAATAATGAACATTGTAAAAGCTACCACAGAAATGTCTTTCAGAAACAAATTGAAAATGTTCTTAATTGAAAATGCATTTTATAGCACTGAGGAATTCTTGAATTTCTGAAATCTTCACATAGATACTTCATCTATACTTAATTGATATTGTAACGAACCTAGGCCGGACCTGTCGCCTCGCGCGTTGCCGTCGACAGCGATGAGATCATCCCCGGAGATATTCGAGAACCATCCAGTCGCTCTGCCACGGAAAACAACGGTCAATATTGGAAACAATTGGAACATGCCAGAATTCGAAACATCGAGAATGCTGTATCGGAGATAAATAGGCGACCCTCAAGTGGAGTCAAAACAGTCTGAACGAGCCCATATGATCGAGCTATACAGTGGCATAATATAAATTAAGTTGTAGATTAAGTGTTAAATAAATTAGTTAAACCAAGTTAAGTTTATTTACGTTACAATTGGTGTCGGAAGTGAGATTTTGAAAATAAACAAGTGATCGTGGAGTGGATAGTCAGAAAAATAAATTGATAGACCTTTTTGTCCGCCCAAAATAGACAGTGGCCCGGTTTTCGCGAAGTGGACAATTTTTAACAAACTGATAACTTTTCGTGTAAAACAGACTGATACCTCGTCAAAGACAAAATGTGTTCAAGAAAAGTGCGCCTTGCGGATTTGAAGGTAGCGGAATTGAAACAGGAATTGGAGGAAAGGGAACTGGAAACAACAGGTAAAAAGCAAGTACTCCAGGAAAGCTTGAAAGGATTATAAAGAAGGGGGACCCGAAAATTTTTATTCAATTCCGGGGTTAATTTGGAAAAAAACAATTAAAAAATGCTAGAAATCTGGAAGAGAACCTTGAAGAAAATTCTAGATATCTGGAAGAGAAGCTTCAAGAAAATTCTATAAATCTGGAAGAGAAGCTTTCTAGAAATCTGGAAGAGAAGCTTCGAGAAAATGCAAGAAGCCTGGAAGAGAAGTTCCTGGAAAACACAGAAAGCCTAAAAAAAGAATTGTGTGGTGTGGCTAATTTTCTAGAAGAAAGAATGGGAACCGTTGAGACAGAGATAGATAAAATTAGGGAGCAAATGAACACGGAGGTAGATAAAATGAAGGAAACGATCAATAAGCTGGAAAAACGAATTAATAGTGCGCCCTCCACAGAGATGGTTAACGAAAATGCAATGCTGGACTTGAGTTTGAACTTGGATAAAGTTCAAGAGGGTATAAAAGATGTCAAGGTCATTTCTGAAATAGGGAAGCTTTCCTCAATTCGACGGAAAAACTCCATGGGAAAATTACCGCCGACAGTTTGAAGCAGCGGCCAAAGCAAATGGATGGAATGCAGGGGAAAGAGCTGTAGCACTAACACTTGCATTACGTGGAGAAGCGACAAATATTCTACAAACTCTCACCGCCCAAGAACAGGAGGACTATGATCAGCTGATTAAACATCTAGAATTACGATATGGCCATGCCCATTTGGAACACGTATACCACTCCCAACTGAAAAATCGCTTCCAGAAATCGGGCGAATCCTTACAAGAATTCGAAGCTGACATTGCAGCTTGGTTGTCTGCATATCCAGCCACACGGAAAATGTAATGGAGCGATTAGCGGTTCAGGCATTCTTGAATGGACTCCGTGACCAAGAAGCCAGACTAGGGTTGACACTTGCTCGTCCAAGACATCTCTTGGACGCACTGGGACGCGCTTTGGAATTTGAGGCAGCAAAGCAATCCTGCAAAAACCAAAGTAAAGTTCGAAGTATTGAAGAAGACTCACAGGAGCATGCTGACTTGGAAGCTGCCATAAGAAAAGTGATGAAGGAAGTTTTGCCTGAGAAAAGACAGATAAGAT
Source organism: Gonioctena quinquepunctata (assembly GCA_018342105.1). NCBI lineage: Eukaryota > Metazoa > Arthropoda > Insecta > Coleoptera > Chrysomelidae > Gonioctena > Gonioctena quinquepunctata. Next base: position 57,833 of record JAFIRS010002877.1, on the reverse strand, counting down.
GCTGGAATTGTGGCAAAATTGGACATGTGTAGCAAATGTCCAACATTCAAAACAACTCCGATGCAGGAAAACTAAAGAAGGTCGACGAGAAGGGCAATCGTCGGCCTGTGTCCACAAGCCCGGTTAACAACGCATATGTCGCTATCCTGAAACGACAGAACAGAGGTGTTTTAGTAGCGGTCTCATCAATACGAGCCTTGCACCATGCTGCTAGATACAGGTGCGACTAGGACAATTCTCGGACCTTCCTTTGCCAGAACACCGGAACGGGATTGAACCGACAACTTGGAAGCTACGCACAGCAACAGGGAGCCAGCTACTGTATATGGCGAGCTACCGATTGAAATAATTTTGGGCAGCACTAAAGTGAAACATCAGGCACTTGTAGCGGACATCGAAGCGCATGCAATCATCGGAATGGACATCATGAATTCCAGAGGGTTTGAATTGGATTTCAAAGGCGGCGTCCTACGTGTCAGCGGAGAAGAGCTGGTACTTCATGGGAGAAGTGAAGAGTTGATCCGTGTGCTGTTGGCTGAAGATGTAAGCGTACCTGAGAGGGCTGAAACCATCCTGGAGGCTCGCCTGGACGGGAGTGCGAGCAGTGGAGGCGTGATGATGTTGAGCCCAAACTTCATGATGAGAAATTGGCGAGGATTGCCCTAGGGAAAACCCTGTTACGTGCTGAAAAATTTGTACGGTAAGGGTCATGAATGTCAATTACTTTCCAGTGACCTTAAAGAAAGGAACAATTTTAGGGCACTGCTCGTCAGTTTCATCTGTGATCCGGGGCGTGCAGATGCGATTAGCCAACCCAACAACTTGCCCACAGAACTAGAAAAATTGTTGCCAACTCTTCCAAAGACATAAAACCAGCTCAACAGCCCAAACTAAGAGATTTAGTCAAAAGTACCAAGACATCTTCGATACCGGACAAGGAAAAGGGGTCGAACTAATGTGGTCCAGCACAAGATTGATACTGGGGTGCCGACCGATCCGGCAATCAGCAAGAAGACTTCCTCTTGCCAAGAAGGAAGAGGCTGACAAAATAGTCAGCGATATGGGAAAAGAAGGAGTTATCGAACCATCTGACAGTCCCTGGTCCTCTCCAGTCGTACTGGTGAGAAGAAAAGGATGGATCGACACGCTTTGTGTGGACTATCGCCAACTTAATAATGTCCGAAGAAGGACAGTTACCCTCTCGAGAATAGATGACACCCTAGACAGGTTGGCTGGTTCTACGATTTTCTCGACCCTTGATCTGAAGAGTGGATACTGGCAAGTAGAACTCGCTCAGGAAGATCGAGAAAAGACAGCTTTACCATCGGCTCAGGATTGTGGCAGTTCACCGTTATGCCATTTGGGCTCTGTAATGCTCCGCCACATTCGAAGATTGATGGAAACAGTACTGAAGGACTCTCATGGAACACGTGTCTAGTGTATCTCGGCGACATAATTGTGATGGCAGATCGTTTGAGGACCACGTGAAAACTTGGAGGAAGTATTCCTGCGACTGAGGAACTCGGATTGAAGCTGAGCCCTAAGAAATGCCATCTGTTCCAAAAGAAGTACGATACCTCGCACGTTGTCTCTGGGAAGGAGTAGCAGTTGATAACCAGAAGATCAAAGCTGTTAAGGATTGGCCCATCCCAAAAGACATTCACCAACATCGAAGCTTCCTTGGTTTATGCACATACTATCGCCGATATGTGCTGGGATTCGCCAACATCGCTAAACCACTGACCAAGCTCACGGAAGGCCAAACAAAGTTCCAGTGGTCCGAAGAATGTCAAGACTCATTCAGGAAGCTGAAAGGAGCTTTGATCAACGCACCTATACTGAGCTATCCCCTACCCAAAGGGAAATTCATTTTGGATACGGACGCCAGCAACGTGGGACTTGGAGCTGTCCTATCTCAGATCCAGGAGGGACAGGAGAAGGTCATTGGTTATTTCAGCAAGGCGCTTAGCAAACCAGAGCCAATTACTGTGTCACCAGGCAGAGCTGTTAGCTGTTGTAAAGGAGTGGAACACTTCTACAATCGTGTATGGAAGAAGATTCCTGTTGAGAACTGACCATGCAGCTCTCAAATGGCTCTTACAGTTCAAAAATCCTGAGGGTCAAGTAGCACGTTGGATCGAGAGCTCAAGAATTCGATTTCGAGATCGAACATCGAGCGGAACTAGCCATAAGAATGCAGATGCCTTGTCGCGAAGACCATGTCCAGATGATTGCTCACATTGCCCGAGCAGAAGAGAAAGAAGCAACACTTTGTAAAACCCGCGCAATGGATGACAACTGGAATGACAGCAAGATCCAGAAAGACCAAGAGAGACCCGACCTTGGCTTAGTCGCAGCTGGAAGAAGGGCAATCGAAGACCATCATGGCAGGAAGTCGCAGGTTACTCGCCGGCTGTTAAGTCCTATTGGGCACAATGGAACTCTCTTATTCTGGACAATGGGATCCTGAAACGTGTTTGGATGCCGATATTGGGGGGGAAGACAGACGCCAAATCATTGTTCCCAGGAACAGAAGAGAGGAAGTGCTGCGGGAACTCCATGATGGAGTCGCGGAGGACATCTGGGAGTGCGAAGACCCTGCAGAAAGTGAGGCAGCGGTTTTACTGGGCCAATTGTCAAGCTGAAGTCCAGGACTGGTGCAGAAAGTGCGCTGTATGTGCTGCTAGCAATGGACCTCGAATACGACCCAAGGCCCGATGCGTCAGTACAACGTAGGCAGCCCGTTCGAGAGAATCGCCATTGACATCGCCGGCCCGTTTCCCGTATCCGACCACGGAATAAATACATCCTTGTGGCAATGGACTACTTCAGTAAGTGGGCGGAAGCCTATGCCCTGCCAACCAGGAAGCCATCACCTCGCCGACGTCTTGGTGAAAGAATGGATATGTCGATTCGGTATTCCAATGGAGCTGCACTCGGATCAAGGCAGAAATTTCGAATCAACCTTTTCCAAAGAAATATGTCTACTGCTGAACATCCGCAAGACAAGAACCCGGCCCTACATCCGCAGTCCGATGGAATGGTGGACGGATGAACAGGCGATCAACCGCCACTTGTCCAAGGTTGTCGCTGACCATCAAAGAGACTGGGACCAGTATCTTCATTTGTTCCTGATGGCCTATCGATCCGCGTACCGAGTCAACGGTCAAACTCCTGCTAGTATTATAATGGGCCGAGAACTGCTACTGCCTTGTGACCTGAAGTTTGGGATACCGCCAGGACAAGACACTCGCGGGAGAGGACTCGTCAGCAAACCGGCGAGAATGGGCGACATCCACGAACGAGTCGGTTGAACATTCAGAGTGCCAGCGATAAAATGAAGAAGACCTATGACATCAAGGCCGACGCTGGAGGATTTAAGGTTGATGACCTGGTTTGGCTGTACAACCCCAAACGCGTCGTGGACTATCACCAAAGTTGCGGAACTCGGGAAGGCCGTATAAAATCGTGAAAAGGATAAACGACCTTGTGTACCGAATCCATAAGCCCCCCGGAAACCAAGGGTCGTCCATTTCAACAGGTTGGCCCTTACGCTGGAAACCATGACCAAGTTCGCACCCTCAAGCCACGGAGGATGATATGACGTTCGAGAAGTTTATGTCCTTGTATTCAACGGGCAGAAAGTTCTACATGGGGTTACTAGAGGAGTCCGAGACCTTTTCGAGGTGCCTGCTGACTACGCACTAGCGCACTGTGTGGCAGAAGATCTTCGAATGTCAGGGCATCGCCGTAGTGTTCTCCAAGAAATTTGGTCAACTCCAAACACTGCGGGAGCAGAATCCAGAAGTTGGTGGGTGCTGCAGCTGAAGAAAGGCCAGAGAAACATCTACTACCTAGTTACCAAGAGGCATTCCCAAGATAAACCGTCCTATGAAGATGTCTGGAAGAGTCTCACCAAACTAAGAGATACTATGGTGGACCAGAACCTGGTGGATCTAGCAATTCCAAAATTATCCTGTGGTATTGATGGGTTGGACTGGAGAGTCATAAGAAGTATGCTGGAGGCGATATTCAGATCCAGCGGCGTCAAGATTTTGGTTTGCTGTAACCCTCTTCCACGACCGATCATGAAGACCGTGGAGTGTTACTTCCATCGAACTTCACGGTGCAGATATGGGGAGTCATGCAGATATCGTCACACTCCAAGGATGAAATTTCGGGACGAAATGTCTTTAAGAAGGGGGCAATGTAACGAACCTAGGCCGGACCTGTCGCCTCGCGCGTTGCCGTCGACAGCGATGAGATCATCCCCGGAGATATTCGAGAACCATCCAGTCGCTCTGCCACGGAAAACAACGGTCAATATTGGAAACAATTGGAACATGCCAGAATTCGAAACATCGAGAATGCTGTATCGGAGATAAATAGGCGACCCTCAAGTGGAGTCAAAACAGTCTGAACGAGCCCATATGATCGAGCTATACAGTGGCATAATATAAATTAAGTTGTAGATTAAGTGTTAAATAAATTAGTTAAACCAAGTTAAGTTTATTTACGTTACAATATGTATTTTATTTTGTAGTTTGTCTTTTAGTTTAGTTTAAGGTCCTGGACTAGTCTGATATGTTTATAAATTTTTTATATATTTATACTGGATGTGTAATCTTGATTGATGTTAATAAATTGTATTGTATTGTATATTGAAACTGAATGATAGAGAAGTTGCTGCAGCGGTTTTTTGTGACTTGAAAAAGGCCTTCAACTGTATTAACTACTAAATTTTGTTGCAAAAATTGGAGAAATATGGTTTTAGAGATGTAGTTATCCAGTGGTTTGAGTCTTATTTATCTGGACGAACTCAAAGCGTATCTCTTCAAGACAGCTTATCGCAAAAACTGGGAATCAAATGGGGAGTTCCTCAGGGGTCGGTTCTGGGACCATCGCTTTTTTTACTGTACATAAATGATCTAGCTTCAATTAATATTTCAGGATTTGCAGATGACACCACAATATTTTGACATGATAAAAATGGCTCAAAACTGCACCAAATGAATGATATTAGCAAAGTGAAAGATTGGTGTGACGCTAATAAGCTTTCTATTAATATCTCAAAAACTAACATCCTTACTTTCAAATGTAATTTACAAGAGCTTCACCTAGGAAATCAAGTGATCCGTAGTAATATGACAGAAACAAAGTTTCTGGGTTTACATATTGATGATGAATTGAAATATGAAGATCACATTGAAAAACTCAGAAGAAAACTTGCGTCAAGATGCTTTGCTGTAAGAACCACTTCATGGGAACTTGGTGAAGATATGGCAAAAAGTATGTATTATGCTTTAGTCAGCTCACTCCTGAGACACGGAATTTGATTTTGGGGATCTTGTAGTCAATATTTGTTCAATATGGCTTTCGTCTTGCAAAAAAGAGCATTAAGGTGTATGTGCAAGGCTAAGTTCCGGGATTCTTGCAAGCCACTCTTCATCAAACATAAAATATTACCACTACCTTGAATTTTTATTTTAGAAACAGTATGTCTCATTCATAAGAAATTTCAAAACAAAATCCATAAAAACACAGAATATAACACTAGACAAACACTTAATATAACCTTACCAATTCCAACATCGAACAAATAAAAAACTCCATAATTTATAATGGTAAAAAATTATATAATCACCTACCCAACGAGATTAAAATCATAGCTGATGCAAGAAAATTCAAAAATTCTGTAAAAAGTCTTCTTCAGGCGAATGCTTTCTACTCATTAGATGACTTCTACTGTGCAAACTTTTAGTATTGTGAAATTCAACTTTGTCGTCCTATCTCCAATTATTCAGGATTCAATTGTAATATATTTTAATATGTTTCATTGATTAGCACCATTGATATAATATGAAGCTGTTTTAAATTATGATAATTCTAATATTAATTTTGTACAAATATTTTATATTTTAAGCATGTTTATTATTAACCAGCACGGTAAAAATGTACCAAATTTTATCTGATTTACGTGTGGGCCTATTGTGTATATTTTATTCATTATTTATTTTTTACCAATTTATTTATATGTATTTGTACCTAATAGTTATGTTTCATCCTTTTATTTATAAATGACTTTGTCAATGAGATTTATCATCTTCAGACAATAAAGTATATTTGATTTGATTATCTTCAAAAAGGAAAAACCATCAGCATTACTTGACAAGCTAAAGGCAGAATTGTGGAAAAACGGCCACATTTGTAGAAAAAATAAATGTTTCACCAAGATGATGAGCCGTCTAACACCTCAGCAGTTGCCCAAGCAACTTTTTTCTGTTCCCTAAGCTAAAAGTTGCGCTCGGAGGACAGAGATTTCTGTCAAATGAGGAGGCCATCACCTTCGTAAATGATTATTTTGCAGAGAAAGACAGATAGTACTATTTAAACGGGTTGAAAAGATGGGAGCATTGCTGAGAGAAGTGTGTAGACCTACAGAGAGACTAAGTAGAAAAATAAAAATAAATTTGTACAAAACATGTCTTGTGTTTCTTCGTTGGATCGGAATTTTTTCAGTCCACCTTTATAAATAACCATCTTGACTAATAAATTTTCTACCAAAATTCACCTCTTTCAGATTTAATGTTATGTATTTCCATTTCCAAATCATCATCTACTATAAGACCAAGCCGGCTTTTAACATTCCTAATCTTTCTCTCAATATCTTCCAGATCCTTTTCACTAGATGCACTAACTTCAGAAAGAAGGGGTATATCGAACTCATCCTCAGCAGTGTCGACATTCTTATTTTCCCCAACGATTGTTATCTTTCTTTGTTCCGAGAGTCGGTTTGCATTCATTGGTAAATTATCTGTTAGAGACTTCTTCAGATCCTCTTCTTTTTTAATATTCTCTGCCAATTTTTTTGAACACTTCTTTTCCTTTTTTACTTTCACGTCAGGTTGGTCACCTGATTTTCTTTTCGTTACTTTTTTATACACCTCTGTAAAAATATTAATGAGTATATTTCTATCGATACTAGGGTGAATGTACCAGTTGGCCGACCAGCACCAGTTCCCGACCATTTAAGCATAAATTGCTCTAAAATAAGAAAATTATCGAACACCATGCAAATTAAACTTCACCTGCACTCTCCACCACATTTTACGCTTGTTCTATAACTTTCCCGCCAAACTTCTGTTCAACACGTAAAGTGCCACAATAGGGAATAAAAAATCGAATCTATGAGGCACTTGACGGAATAAAAATATTTTCAGTAACAGTAACAGCTTCTACACAGGCCAAGTATATTTTCCAACACATCAAGCCACCTATTTCAATATCCCATAACTACACTTATGTATCGCTCAGCCTTTGTGGTACTGCTGGGCCAGAGAATTTTAAAAGTCAGTGAGACCAGTTAAATCTCGCTTGGCACTTTACGTGTTAAAATAGTCAGTCATTCCAGACGTTAAAAGTTGGGTGCATGCGTGCTTTATATATTTATGTGAAATTGCTAGTAAGTTCGGGTGCAGTGTAGTAGATCCTAAAATGTTCATTTCAGTTTCGGTTTTCCAAAATAGATTGGAAGTAGATACTGAAATACATTGTTAAGATAGGAATCGAACTGGATCACAAAATGAACTATTTATATATGAAATAATTTGGTTTATTACTATGAAAGTCTGGCTAGATCTTGACCACTGTTTATCTCTTAGCCATTTCCAAATATTCATTCGGCTTTTTTTGTGTTCGAGAAATGGCTTGAGGAAACGACTATTGTCTACCACTAGTTGTAGCTTTATCTAGCTATCTGTTTCTCTGTGTAAAATAGAGACATCTACTTATATTTTTTTGTAGATGCCCTCTACAAAGAATAAAGTTTTAAAACAGCAAATCCAGAAAAGCCTAGAGAAAAAATGATGAAGAAAATTGTTTCAGTCTCCTTCAGAACAATTCGAAAGGAAACTAGAAGAAATAAAGGAAAAGCGACTGGGAATGTGAGTAGGCTGTGCATAAGATGTATAAAAACCCTGGTGCTTGCACTTATACCTGTAGAAGTTTGGGATCGACTTGGCGACACTTGGCCTACTTGATAAAAGAGATTACTAGCGTGTCAGATGGCGCCAATTTTGATTTAGTTTCAATTCAGTAACAGGGTATATTTATTTCCTCAGATTTCTTTTTGAGGCGAACTGTGCGCGGGTTCTAATTCTAGCTTTGCTATTGGTTGAAAAGAGACATCTGTCAAACTTCACCAATAGCAAAGCTAGAATCAAGCGAACATTGTACAAAGAAAGCACAGTCATGTTGTTTTTCGTATTTTGTAAGATTTAAATTTGAGGTTAACTTCATTTTGACAGACGGAGAATTGGAAATGGAATTGTCATTAAATTGCAGAAAATAAAAAATTCAATGCATTCAATATAATGAACTATGGAGATATCATTATTAGTAAATTCGTCAAGATTTGTACTTGCTTTTGGCATTGAATACAGGCAAAAATTCGCCAAAAATCTGCGGCTTTAGTCCATACAAAATACAAATGTGGCCCATTCTACAAAAAGTATCTTTACACACTACACTACCTCAAAATAAACAATTTCTCACGCACTAATGAACTGATTAACGAGTGATTGTTTGAAGAACAAACTCAGGAATAAGCTAAACAAGATTTCATATCAAAGAAATGGAAAACGCATAGATACCGACAAAACACTGAAAATAATTTCATGTAAGATGCTGCAGATGTCAGAAATTAGATTCTGACATTAAGCAAGAATATAAACAAACATTTTTGGACGGCGCCATCTACCACAGAGAGAGAAGCTCTGTTGAAGTAACAGGTGGTGTCCCCTCAAAAATCTAAACAATATCGAATCAGTTCATTCACCAGGGTTTTTAGACATCTTAGCTGTGCAGCATCCCTAAAACAATAATAACTGACTGTCAAAAACAAACTGATTCAGAATGCATTCTTACTGCCAAAGTTGAAAAAAGATTGTGGATTGGATAATTAATAAACTGGTCGAAAACTGGTGCAACAGCAGTGTACAATCAGTGCGTTGTGGTCGAGAAATAGCAAATGGCACATTTGTTCATTTCGGATATTTTTGACATTTTCTGTAACCTATAAACAGATATCTTTAATTTGTGAGAGATGTGTCATAATGTTATACAAAATAATTAAATGTTTTTATACCCATTTTACATATTTTTTGTGATTCATTGAACTTTTAATGTATCTTAAGTGGTCGAAAACCAGTGCATTCACCCTATGCCATATAAGCAAAAAAAAACAAACCTGGATTTGTAACTGTTACTTCTTTCAATTTTTTTAGAACAATATGGAGCCATTCAACAAAAGTTGATGTTTTGGTATTCAGGAACAGACTCAGGTCTTCATTCATCTGAGATTTTGTCCTCTTATTGGCTACCATAACCATAATATAGTCAGGCAATTCATCATCTGAAAAACATTAATTATATTCAATTTTTTCTTAAAGTTCTAACTTGACTTACCAACGTAGCAATTGAGCTCGAGTAGTTTTGCTTTGATCGCCGACTGAAAATAATTTTCCCTGTGATATTATCAATATTATAACCTCAAAATATTTTCCATAAAAGGGAAATAGAGTAACCTTACCCTCATTTTTTGACCAACTTCGGCACCAACACTATCCATTATGAGATGTTAATTTGAAATGAAGACGAAAATAACAAACAAATAAAGTATATCAGCCACAAAAAAGAGGAGAACACTCAAAATACTTTTATTTTTCTTTCCATTCTGCAATACAAAATACCAATCGAAAATCGAACTGAGTGACAAATGATCAGTGTTGCCAACAGAAACATAAATTGCACCAAATCCGTGCTAGATGGGGCGCGTTCCAATACTCCAACTGTTCATCCTAACCGTTCATAAACTCGGTGGATTCCCACTTATTAACTCATGAAAGTCGTTCCTATACTCCAGTTGATTCAATAGGATAAACAACTTTTTCACAAACTCCAGAGTCCGTGAAAAAGTTGAAATATTTCAACCGCATGCGCATTGCATATTATAGTTAGAAGTGATTAAAGGTTGAGTCATAGGTTATATTGGTTTCGTGCACATTCGACAGATAGTCGTCATTGGAGGTAAAACAATCTCACTTTTCCGATTTGTTTATGTTGGCGAGTTGAACATTTTTACCGATTTCGAAAAGAATTTGGTAGATGGATTACATATTTGTTTAATTCGTAAATGATCATGACTTCATATTGTGCTGTTGTGAAATGCAAGAACTTTTTTTTCTTCATACCGTTCTCGGTGAACATCATCTAAACTGGAATACTATTTTACCAGGTCCATTGTCACAATATTTCACTCTAAACACAATAAAAATAGTAAAAATTTCGAATAAATGTTCTTTAACAAGCTAAGCAAATGTGTTGTTCTACCTCCAATGTCGATCATCTGTCAAATGTGCACGAAATCAATATTATTTCCTTCATATAAAAAAGATCTTCGGCAGAAACCGAATTTGAATAAAATACGTAGTATCTACAAATTGTTTACGTACTCCAGTAATGGCAAGAATCTTCCCTTCAATTCCTTCCATTGTTAAATCCTTAAAGCATATCTTAAATTCCAATGTAATTTTGAATTATTTTGGACAATGACAACTGACAAATAACTAATATGTTTCGTTCCAGAAGAATCGAATTGACACATTATGCCAAATTTTTACTCAACATCCAACCGAGTTGGGGTATTGGAACGCGCTCAGAGTGGAATCTGTCATTCTAGACAAATTTTTGTGTGCATGCCTCAACTTCCGCCATGTTTTTCGGGCACTTTATACGTGTATGACCCGTGAATATGGTTTCAATATATTTAAAAAAAAGTTTTCAACTATTTAATCCAACGATCAGTTCTATACTTTCAATTGTTTTATACTAAGAATAAAATTATAATACAATCAAATTAATAAAATAATTTAATGATATTAGTAAAAAAAGAGTAAAACGCTATTGTTATGGGATATGTCGCGGGGATACGCGTAGTAAAACATTTTCGGAGAACTTATATTAGTTTATCAGTTTCACAAGGCCTTATCTCGAATATCGTCGAAAACTAATTAAATCAACAAAAAAAAAAAACATCTAAAATTGTCCTAAGTGTGCTAACTGTGATGGTGTGGGTTGAAAGATATGGACGAGGTGATGGTCGATCCAACTGATTTGTTCACTTCACTTCGTAGGAGAAAGTGGTTCAACTACATAACATCCTGATCCCATCAGTTGGGTAGAAAAAGAATAATTCCATCAGGTAATTTTAATCCATTTCATTGATAATGTAATAGTTTATGCTATTACCTTGAATGATGAATGCTTTTTACAGGTAAAAGTAGCAATGTAAGCTCTCTTTCGAAATAATGTTATTTTTAGGAAAATAAATGTAATATTCCGTTTTGCTTGATGACTTTTTACTTGTCAAACTTCTATCTTTTTTGAATACTACATACATGTATCCCATAACATACATGATAAACAATTAACAAACAATTAACTATGATATACAAAGAGTATCAAATAAATTCTAACATTCTCCCCCCTGGTGAAGAATTTCACGATCCTTCCAGTTCCAATTCACATATCTTGACAACTGTGGTCGCCGGTAAATGGAAGAACCAACTTTAACGTCGTCAACTCTGATTCTGTCGACTGGAATGTTTGTACTGTTACCAGTTTCCCTTTATGTTTGGGACATCATCATCCATTACGGCAATATCATCTTTATCAATCTCGATCAAGCGCCATTTATTTCTTATTAGTGGAAGATATTATTTCATCCATCTGTTCCCAAACGATGTTCTTAACATTTCTGCCTTTCTCCATTCACGCTTCAAAAAATTACTATCTGGATCCACTTCAATCATTGAACTATCATTATTTGCAAAACCAAACAAAAAATGATTTGGAGTTAGTAGTTCGAGATCATAGGGATCGATTGATAAAATGGTGAGGGGCGAGAATTAAATATTCTCAACTTCTGCAAAGAGTGTTTGAAGAGTTTCATCCTTCAACGATTGTCCATATAAAAAAAATTTCTATCACCTTTTTAACAGATCCAATCAATCGTTCCCACACACCCCCCATGTGAGGTGGTGCTGCAGGATTGAACCTGAAGTTTATACCATCTGAAGTCACAGAGTTGATGAATGAGGTGTTATCAAATGAGCTCATAGAAAGGGATTGCTGAGATTAGCCAGCGCCTACAGAACGGCGCACAGTGAAAAACGGGCCAAAGTGGATTTTTCGTTAATATAGAAATTAAAAAAAAATATATTTAGTTTCGATAGGTATTGCCCTAGCCTTACTTTCAACATATAATTCACTTTCATATTCATACCGAGTGAGCGCGAATAACTTGAGGATATTACATATTTTGGGAATGAATACATGATTTTATTAATTGCTTATATTTTTTGAATCGGTAATCGGATTTTGATCATTTCTCGTTCATGAAAACTCATGACTTTTTATTTTTGTGTGTCGCCGTTCGTTGTGCAAATTTTATTATTATTAATATTTTAAAACTCAGAAATGGAGAGGTAAATGTGTATTGGTTTCAGAATTTTTTGTTGAATTTGTATCTTTTCTCCAGATTCCTAATAAGAGATAGTCACAAAACAACCCAACGTTCTAAGGATGAAAGTGAGATCCAAATTACCCAAGTCGTTGATACTTCTGAGGCTGAACCTGAATATTTGAGTTTTGTTGACCACAGGAAATCATAGAAGAAAGAATAAGTTGAATAAATAAGAGTGAAAATGAGCTTTCAGCCAAAGAAAGCTAGACAGATAGAAAAAAAAAAGTTATGTAAAACATGCAGAACAGATATTAATGGAGGGGCAAGTCACTTGAAGAGACATAGTCGAACTCTCATATGCGGAAAGAATTTTTTCACGTTTATTCTTTATTAAAAGTGAAACGAGAAATAGACTGGGTATAAGTTCCTGAGACTCAAAGAATTAATTACTAGTAATGAAAATTATTACTATGATTTCAAGCCAAGTTTATCTAGCAAAACAAAAAATAAATTACAAAGAAACTGATGCTGAATCATATGCAGATCTCACGTTTTAATATTTCACACTCTCAGCTAGATCCAATGTAGATAATCTTCTACAAAATGTTTTTTTTTCGTGATATCAATGTAGTCATACCTATCCTACTGGTTGTGATGTATAATTTGATGATGTTCTATTCGTTTGCCTTTACAATATTTATTTTTGTTGAATATGAATTTTCACAGAACTCAAGTGTTACCTTTATTGCGTTGAATTTTCAACAAATATTTTATTTTTATATTTGACAAGTCGATGCTAATTTTCAAGAGTATGCTAGTCGAATTATCATAGTGATATATAAAAAGATGCTTTAAGAATATACCAAGAATCAATAAATCTCATTTTATTTTCATCAAGAATCAGTCTCATTTGTAACCAAATAATTTCAAAGCTACATTATATATATATTATTATATATATATATATATATATATATATATATATATATATATATATATATATATATATATTGTTATGAAAATCGCCTTTTTACACGATAAAACTTCATTTCTAACTTTTACCAGCTCTAGGCACATGAAACATGCTGTACATAAGGAGAATCTTCCAAACGAAATTAAACACGATTTTGTTTAGATTTAGAAATCCCATGTCTGGAGATTTGTTTTGAATATTAACAGCGCTCTGACGGAGCCGCCGCCCGTTTGTCCATTGATTTCGTGCAGGTGTCTTTTTCAATAGTCAGCGTTATTTTCTAACGGTCGACGCTGAGCAGATTCAGATAAGGAAGCTTTGTTCATTTCGGATTCGATGCCGAAAAATAGATTTTTGAAGAGAATCAGTCTGGGTTCGATATTCACATCGTGTGGATCTCAACCTGTCGAGCGTTTCCACAGCGTACCCTGTCGAAGATGCCTCGTCGTTGAGGATTCTACGTTTGGAGATAAAAGGACCAATCTTATTTCTTCCCTTCGTTTTTCGGGTCTGACTGAAGGTGAAGAACTGTCAGAAGAAGAGGATTAGTTTCCGCCTGACAACGACGAATGGCAATTTTAGGGGAAGAAAGAAGATTTCCACACCTTTACACGTTTAACGGAATTTTTCATCCTGGCCAATTTGGTATACGAGGGACATCAGAGAGTTCTTGAAAAATATTCTTCGCATCTTATCATCTAGGAATTTCCAGATCGGCGATTTTGATATACGAGGGACATCAGAGAATTCTTCAAAGATATTCTTCGCATCTTATCATCTAGGAATTTCCAGATCGGCGATTTTCTACAAGTCCTGAGAAGCTACTCCAGGGAAATATCTGAAGCAAGAAGACATATTTCCTTCTTCACTCTCTATCAGGCATCAAATCAATAAAAGGGGCCTACGAATCTAGAGATTAATTTGTCCCGGGGCAGGTTAGTTACTACGAGTCTATATTTATTGGGATTAAACATCCTTGCCTGTCAAGACATCATTAGGGATTCCTCGAGAATACCCCACCAAAGTGCACCCCTTTGGACCTGGAACAACAATTCGCGTTCCTACTTTCCACAAATCCTGCATCGAAAAGGTTACCTTCCTGCATCTTGTTTTGGGATAACGAGTTAAAGTTAAATATTCCTAGTTAGGCGCGATTCACTACGCTCGTTATCCACCCTAGTTTTTGAAAAACCGTGATCCTACCTCCAGTCCTCCCAGGCTGGTCTTGCGGCATTTTTTTTACAGTAGTTATAGGAATAACAGTGCACATCGTTATTCCTCGCAAAACCCAAAAATTTATGTCTGAATTTAACACCTCTGTTAGGCGACGAAAAACATCATTTTTCTAATATAAATTTCCCTGGCATTCGGTATTTGCGGCTATGGAAGAATCCACGAAAGAAATCGATGAGTTTCAAACACGGCTTTCAATTATTCGAACTCCAGTAGGCACGACTAGCCAGAGTTGCTTGCCTACAGACATAATCCGCAGCGAATATGTCCAATGAATTGTTACATTCTGCAGGCTTTCCAAATAGCCGTTTCCTTGGTAGATGAGCCCGTCTACAATTCAATTAGGTCCGAGGAGCGTTGCTACAGACATGAATCGCAAATTTATTCGACACCAAAATTAGATTCAGATAGGAATTTAAATACTCCGCGAAAATATGAAGGTATGTTTTCTGGAAATGAATTGTATATAAACGAAATGGAATCGTGAGAGGCGAGTCCACAGAGAGTGGAAATTCGGGAAAATGTCCCTTCAAGATTTCCCAAAAATTTGTCAGAAAAACCCTCTTTGGGATTTTTCAATGATTTAGAAACTGAAAAACCCACTTCGGGATTTTTCCATAATTTAAAGAAAAAAGTTATTTCGGAACTAGACTCTGTTGGCTAGCAAATTGACACAGGATTTGACACAAAAAATTTTGACTCTGCGAGATTTCGGAAATAGCCCGTCTGGTAGAAATTCTCAAAAAGAGATTGTCGTTCACGAACAAAATTGGTTTCAGCCGGCATCTCGCACATCTGGCGAGATTACGGGGTGACAAGATGAGTTTCCAATGAAACCTCCGCGAAACTCAAATTTTTCCAAATTGGGGCAACATTTTTCTGTTGACCAAGAGGCCTACGTGGAGGAACGTAGGGGTGGTGGAAGGTTTTCCCCCGACTTCCGTTCCAAAAGGGAAGCGGAAGTAGGGGAGAGACGGGCCGAGACGAATGGGGGGGATAATGGGCCTGAAATGTTTGAAAAACTTTTTGGCATAATATATGATTTCTTAGAAATTATTAAAGATAAGAGTTTTAGGCCGGGTAGTTTCCGCAGTCGCGAGGAGTCTGTCGCCGGAAACCGAAATCCCTGGCGAAAAGCGGCTGAGGGCTCGGCGCCTATTATGTTAATTATCCCACGCGAAGGTGTTTCCCATAATAGGAATATCGACGCTCGTCCCAGTGAGGACGCTCGGGAGACGGCACGAGAAGCGGCCGTCCGTGAATTTTCTCAAGTTATGGGACCTCCTCGCGCAGAATGGGCTTCGGAGGGGAAAAATTGCGAGCGGGTTTTTGAAAAATTCAAGTATACGCAACCCCCTCGAAACCGTTATACGGAACAATATATATATATATATATATATATGTTACACTAAAATGATGAGTATGGTCAAGGTCGTCTATCTAGTACTTTTTACGGAGACAATCTGGTACGAAATTTTTCATCCTAGGAACAATGTTGATCTGTTGACGTGACAGTTTTGACAGTCAATCAACATAACCCTTAACCTTATCAAAACCATTTTTTTACTCCTAAAAACCTACTTACCTATCAAATGAATCTTATGTCCAGACAAATAAGGAAAATATATAGAGTAAGTGTTATATAACCTTTGCGAATATGTAATGTTAGCGAACAAAGTACAGGAATTTTGCAATAGTAGTTCAATAGTACACAAAAAAATATTGAACATATGCAATCTAAGGAGCATGTGTCAATGTAAATCGAAAGACAAGTTGAAAGAAGTACCAAATAAATTGAAAATGTCTGGGAATAATAATGAACAGTACAATAATTATCCAAACCGTTGGTGTTCGATGAATTCCAATCCCCACAATTTACAACCTAGTTACAGTCTTATATTTGGCCCAAACGGGAGTGGACAAGAGGAAAGTACCTACCGATATAATCCCTATTCTGTTGGTCCTGTCATGAACCCCTGGAATCCTTATTTTGGAAATTACTATATGAACTACTATACACCTGTTCCAGTTTTATATCCTTTTCCTTCTTTTCATTATACCGCTGACCAGACCAGTATACATGGGCGATATTTTCACAGGCCGCCGGTATACATTAGACAAAGAAATATGAATCCCGGTGGAAACAATGGTAAGAAATTCATGTGTGCTAACATTAAAGTACAAAACTAGATGGCCAGCCATTTAGCCAAATAAACTTCCTGTATCCTTTTTTTTTGACAAATGTATTCCGTTATAATTCAAGTAGTGCTTGTTAGACCTAATAGCACTAATTAAAACTTCATAGGAAGGAAATATTTATTATTGATCATTTTTGGTTAAAGTTTCAATTTTTTGCAAAAAAAATGTATTCATAAATGTAAAAGGTAATATCTATTTTAACTCATTATATTTGGAATATGATTCCTATTCATAATTGTCTTCCGGGTAAATAATAAATTGCAACTTTCCCTTGAGTCTACTTCCTTTTTTTTCAGGTGAAACGATCATGGCATTGAGAACATGGGAAAAAATCAATATAAATCCCAGCAACAAACCTAGTTTCATTTTCACATTGATGTCCTACAATGTCCTTGCTCAAGATTTATTGGAACAACATCCATATTTATACAGGGACCACAATACAGAATATTTAATGTGGGAAACTAGGTGGAATAATTTAATCAAAGAGATATCAAAATTCTCCCCGGATGTATGTCCAGAATAATTCAAATGCACCCTGCTATAAAATTGCTGTTTCAGATTTTGTGTCTTCAGGAAGTCCAAGAGTCCCATCTTGAGGAATATTATTCATTGCTGGAGGCATTAGGTAAGATATCGTATTAAACATCCCGAGAATTTCTCGAAACTCACTTCTCAAATTTGAAACCCCGTTTGATCAATGGTATTAATCATATATTTTTTCTAAATATATAAGTTTTTAATTTTGGGCAAATTATTATTCATGAAATAATACCATAATTTCAAGAAGTTTTGTCCCAGAAATAAATGCTAGTTGAAGATCGATTACGGGGAAATACAATTGTTCTCCAGGTATTAAAAAAAAAGTGTATATATATATATATATATATATTTTCTTCAATTTCTCTGCATAACGGTCTGATTCAGTCAATTCGTATAATTCCTTTTACGACGTTTCAACATAGTATTTACATCTTCAGGTTAAAAACACATATCTTACTTAACACAATATTAAAATGTATGCACTAAAATAATTATTTAAAAACATTCAGTTCGAAATATAACACGTTATTTAACACAATATAAAAATATCTGTAATATATATGAGTATTCACTTACAAATAACTTTATTTAAATTTCTGCGTTTGCATTGTACAAACGTTGTTGAAGGTGTGTGACTTCGATGTTATCGGGAATGGTTTGTTTATCTTTCATGCTTTTTTACCCTCTTCGAAAGTACACTGGATTGTTTGACACTAAACAATCCAGTGTACTCATGAAGAGGTAAAAGCAGAAAACAAACCATTCGATAACATCAAGTCCACCTTCAACAACATTCATGCATGCAAACGCAGAAATTTAAATAAAATAATTGTAAGTGAATACTATATATATTACAGATATTTTATATTGTGTTAAATAACGTGTTATATTCGAACTCAATTTTTATTTTAGTGTTTCTAACCTGAAGATGACGAATACTATGTCGAAACGTCGTTAAAAGGAATTATACCAATTGACTGAATCAGATCTTCATTCCGAGAAATTGAAGAATATATATATATATATATATATATATATATATATATATAAAGTGTTTATTATATGTTAGCAATTACTTTTATTCACAATAATAACACTAGAAATATGAAAACCCTACACAAGATTTACTATTAGTCAAAATTTAACAAGCAATTTGTGGATATGTAATTGAAGAAATGCCATTTGCTGTTGGAGATACCTTGAAAATAAGGTATTTGACATCTTTTTTTTAATGTAAAAATTAGCTTTTCAGAATATCTATATATTGTCTCCTGTGTGTACTCTATTTTGTATCACTTGTATTGTAAGTCCAATAAGCTTTATAAAATTTACTTTATACATTTTTTGTTCACTTCTATAATTGATTCATATTGCATGCATCTTTTAGTTTCATTAACTCATTGGAGATAAGGTTACATGATTATCAACTGTCTATTTCTCTTTACTCCACCGTGAACTGAATTATGGAAATATCTTATGGGAAAACTCCTCCCACTACACAATTATTTTTTCTCTACAGAAGAAAGTAATGAGAATACTGGCACATCCAGAGAATACTGAATACAAAATAATGACTTTGTCAATGTTGAAAAGGGAAACATTCTCAATTGAATATTTTCAACAAATCAATTCTGTCAAACTGTCAATATTGTTCATTTTCAATCAATGTTTCACAAGAGATCCATTAACAATCGAGTATGCTCAGGACACAGTAATATTCATCACTATAATACCAGAGGATCCATGCAAATAAGAAATTTATGATTCAATATATACCAGAGGAACTCATTAACATTACAATTACTCCCGATAAGGATTAAAAACCTGTTTTATCAAATTCAAAACAACAATAAAGCAATATATTAAATATTGTTTCTACTACCTGAAAGAACATTTCAATCATAAATAAATTTCCTGAGAGCCTCGAATATTTTTTCTAAATATATAAGTTTTTAATTTTGGGCAAATTATTATTCATGAAATAATACCATAATTTCAAGAAGTTTTGTCCCAGATATAAATGCTAGTTGAAGATCGATTACGGGGAAATATCTTCAATTGTTCTCCAGGTATTAAAAAAAAATTGTATATATATATATATATATATATTTTCTTCAATTTCTCTGCATAACGGTCTGATTCAGTCAATTCGTATAATTCCTTTTACGACGTTTCAACATAGTATTTACATCTTCAGGTTAAAAACACATATCTTACTTAACACAATATTAAAATGTATGCACTAAAATAATTATTTAAAAACATTCAGTTCGAAATATAACACGTTATTTAACACAATATAAAAATATCTGTAATATATATGAGTATTCACTTACAAATAACTTTATTTAAATTTCTGCGTTTGCATTGTACAAACGTTGTTGAAGGTGTGTGACTTCGATGTTATCGGGAATGGTTTGTTTATCTTTCATGCTTTTTTACCCTCTTCGAAAGTACACTGGATTGTTTGACACTAAACAATCCAGTGTACTCATGAAGAGGGTAAAAAAGCATGAAAGAAAAACAAACCATTCCGATAACATCGAAGTCACACACCTTCAACAACATTCATGCGATGCAAACGCAGAAATTTAAATAAAATAATTTGTAAGTGAATACTTATATATATATTACAGATATTTTTATATTGTGTTAAATAACGTGTTATATTTCGAACTCAATGTTTTTTATTTTAGTGTTTCTAACCTGAAGATGACGAATACTATGTCGAAACGTCGTTAAAAGGAATTATACCAATTGACTGAATCAGATCTTCATTCCGAGAAATTGAAGAAATATATATATATATAATATATATATATATATATTAAAGTGTTTATTATATGTTAGCAATTACTTTTATTCACAATAATAACACTAGAAATATGAAAACCCTACACAAGATTTACTATTAGTCAAAATTTAACAAGCAATTTGTGGATATGTAATTGAAGAAATGCCATTTGCTGTTGGAGATACCTTGAAAATAAGGTATTTGACATCTTTTTTTTAATGTAAAAATTAGCTTTTCAGAATATCTATATATTGTCTCCTGTGTGTACTCTATTTTGTATCACTTGTATTGTAAGTCCAATAAGCTTTATAAAATTTACTTTATACATTTTTTGTTCACTTCTATAATTGATTCATATTGCATGCATCTTTTAGTTTTATTAACTCATTGGAGATAAGGTTACATGATTATCAACTGTCTATTTCTCTTTACTCCACCGTGAACTGAATTATGGAAATATCTTATGGGAAAACTCCTCCCACTACACAATTATTTTTTCTCTACAGAAGAAAGTAATGAGAATACTGGCACATCCAGAGAATACTGAATACAAAATAATGACTTTGTCAATGTTGAAAAGGGAAACATTCTCAATTGAATATTTTCAACAAATCAATTCTGTCAAACTGTCAATATTGTTCATTTTCAATCAATGTTTCACAAGAGATCCATTAACAATCGAGTATGCTCAGGACACAGTAATATTCATCACTATAATACCAGAGGATCCATGCAAATAAGAAATTTATGATTCAATATATACCAGAGGAACTCATTAACATTACAATTACTCCCGATAAGGATTAAAAACCTGTTTTATCAAATTCAAAACAACAATAAAGCAATATATTAAATATTGTTTCTACTACCTGAAAGAACATTTCAATCATAAATAAATTTCCTGAGAGCCTCGAATATTTTTTCTAAATATATAAGTTTTTAATTTTGGGCAAATTATTATTCATGAAATAATACCATAATTTCAAGAAGTTTTGTCCCAGATATAAATGCTAGTTGAAGATCGATTACGGGGAAATATCTTCAATTGTTCTCCAGGTATTAAAAAAAAATTGTATATATATATATATATATATATTTTCTTCAATTTCTCTGCATAACGGTCTGATTCAGTCAATTCGTATAATTCCTTTTACGACGTTTCAACATAGTATTTACATCTTCAGGTTAAAAACACATATCTTACTTAACACAATATTAAAATGTATGCACTAAAATAATTATTTAAAAACATTCAGTTCGAAATATAACACGTTATTTAACACAATATAAAAATATCTGTAATATATGAGTATTCACTTACAAATAACTTTATTTAAATTTCTGCGTTTGCATTGTACAAGCGTTGTTGAAGGTGTTGACCGATGTTATCGGAATGGTTTGTTTATCTTTCATGCTTTTTACCCTCTTCGAAAGTACACTGGATTGTTTGACACTAAACAATCCAGTGTACTATGAAGAGGTAAAAAAAGATGAAAACAAACCATTCGATAATCGTATCACACTTCAACAACATTCATGCGATCAAGCAGAAATTTAAATAAAATAATTGTAAGTGAATACTATATATATTACAGATATTTTTATATTGTGAAATAACGTTATATTTCGAACTCAATTTTTATTTTATTGTTTCTAACCTGAAGATGACGAATACTATGTCTAAACGTCGTTTAAAAGGAATTATACCAATTGACTGAATCAGATCTTCATTCCGAGAAATTGAAGAAATATATATATATATATATATATATATATATATATATATATATATATATATATAAAGTGTTTATTATATGTTAGCAATTACTTTTATTCACAATAATAACACTAGAAATATGAAAACCCTACACAAGATTTACTATTAGTCAAAATTTAACAAGCAATTTGTGGATATGTAATTGAAGAAATGCCATTTGCTGTTGGAGATACCTTGAAAATAAGGTATTTGACATCTTTTTAATGTAAAATTAGCTTTTCAGAATATCTATATATTGTCTCCTTGTGTACTCTATTTTGTATCACTTGTATTGTAAGTCCAATAAGCTTTATAAAATTTACTTTATACATTTTTTGTTCACTTCTATAATTGATTCATATTGCATGCATCTTTTAGTTTTATTAACTCATTGGAGATAAGGTTACATGATTATCAACTGTCTATTTCTCTTTACTCCACCGTGAACTGAATTATGGAAATATCTTATGGGAAAACTCCTCCCACTACACAATTATTTTTTCTCTACAGAAGAAAGTAATGAGAATACTGGCACATCCAGAGAATACTGAATACAAAATAATGACTTTGTCAATGTTGAAAAGGGAAACATTCTCAATTGAATATTTTCAACAAATCAATTCTGTCAAACTGTCAATATTGTTCATTTTCAATCAATGTTTCACAAGAGATCCATTAACAATCGAGTATGCTCAGGACACAGTAATATTCATCACTATAATACCAGAGGATCCATGCAAATAAGAAATTTATGATTCAATATATACCAGAGGAACTCATTAACATTACAATTACTCCCGATAAGGATTAAAAACCTGTTTTATCAAATTCAAAACAACAATAAAGCAATATATTAAATATTGTTTCTACTACCTGAAAGAACATTTCAATCATAAATAAATTTCCTGAGAGCCTCGAATATTGGTACAAAAAATTCATACCTATTTTAACATAAGTCACCTTGATAAATGTTTAAACCAAACAAGTAAGCGTTTTATATACAGGGTGTCCCTGAACTTCCTCTTTTCCTCACGGGAATGTATAGATGGGGTCAAAATATCACCAGTACTTTATATAACTTTTGATCCTAAAAGCCTTCGTTACCAAGTTACGGGCCCTCAAAGTTACAAAATGAAAAATGTTTTTCTTTGATAACTTTCAAAGTGAATATTCAAAATCATCTAAATTTTGGTGATTGACTAAACAAATGAATTCCTTTGATGAGCTTTCTTGCAGGAGTCAGTTGTTTTGCTACAAAGTCAGGAACGGACTACCCCCGATGGTCCACACCCCAAAACTTTGAAATGACTGGGATTTGTCAATATGTTTTAACAAAACAAGGTTACCTGGACAATTTCCTGGATAAAAGTACTCGTGTGGAAAATCGATCGGAGCAACGATTTTTGATAAAAATGCATTTTTGTTGGACGACATCCAACCTGAGATGTCTACCATTATTCGAAATGATTAATTTGTAATGAAAATAGAAATGATAGGTACAATGTTCATAACGAATTTGTATCATGCAAACACGTTTATTTCTTTCTACAAGGTTTTTGTCAACATCTGTGGAAGAAATGGAACATAAATTTATTCACCGGATATTTTTCACCTATTCCATGTGCAGCTGTTTTTGTAGTTTATTCGTTTGCTTTTTATTAGTTATGTCTTCCGATGTGCGTTTTTTCTGCTAAATTTATCTTCGGGTCAAAGATTTTCTCCCATGAAATTATACTTATCAGTGAAACTCCTCAACATTTAAGCTGTGAATACGAATTTGCAACATCCAAATGTTGAGTTTCATGAGATTCAGATAACACAACACAAAACGTGCTTATTCCACGCGTACATACAAAATATGGACTGAATTATTTCATAGTGGAGTAGCTTGTTAGTTCAAAAACACCACGAATCTACATAACTTGATATTTCATTTGAAAAAATATCTACATTGTGAATGAAACTTTGGTACTGTACTTTATGTTTAAGACTTTATTGTAGCATATTTTGTATTATTCCTATTATAAATTTTGTTGAATTAACGTTAGCATTAGTATTTTTACTGTGAAAATTTTTAATTTCAAATAATGGTGGACGATCGGGTTTGATGTCGTCGAGTAAAACTGTATTTTTATTAAGAATCGTTGCTCTGATCGATTTTCCACACGAGTACTTTTTCTCAGGAAATTGTCCAGGTAACCTTGTTTTGTTAAAACATATTGACAAATCCCAGTCATTTCAAAGTTTTGGGGTGTGGACCATCGGGGGTAGCCCGTTCCTGACTTTGTAGCAAAACAACTGACTCCTGCATGAAAGCTCATCGAAGGAATTCATTTGTTTAGTCAATCACCAAAATTTAGATGATTTTGAATATTCACTTTGAAAGTTATCAAAGAAAAACATTTTTCATTGCATAACTTTGAGAGCCCGTAACTTGGTAACGAAGGCTTTTAGGAACAAAAGTTATATGAAGTACTGGTGATATTTTGACCCCATCTATACATTCCCGAGAGGAAAAGAGGAAGTCCAGGGACACCCTGTATTCGTAGTTAAATAAATTATTAGTATTTTTTAATATCAAATGGGATTTGAAATAGAAAAAATGTATTGTCAGATGTTTTAAAGTCACTTTTTTAAGGTTACAAGGGGATATATAAAAAACGTACAGGTGGTCAAAGCGATGGCTGCGCTATATACTACAAAGCAGATAATGTTTCGCTTGTCCAGCATACATTAGTGAAGTATTTTCAACCGACAGTATCCCTTCTGAACAGAGATAACATAGGAATCTTAGCCAAGTTTGTCCCCAAACTGCACCCAACAAGAGAATTTGTGGTGGCTACCACTCATTTGTTATACAATCCCAGACGAAATGATGTAAGGATGGCACAAATGCAACTACTTTTAACTGAAATTGAGAAAATGA
The DNA here is from genome assembly GCA_018342105.1 of Gonioctena quinquepunctata. NCBI lineage: Eukaryota > Metazoa > Arthropoda > Insecta > Coleoptera > Chrysomelidae > Gonioctena > Gonioctena quinquepunctata. The sequence continues at coordinate 32,886 of JAFIRS010002877.1, read as the reverse complement.
GTTATAGAGTGGTAGAAGAGTAAGTAGTTTTTCTCAACTTTAAACATATATAGTATGCCGAAGTTTTTATGAACCTATCCCAAAATAAAGATCAAGCTGTAAATATCAAAATCCATCTGTTTATATACAGTGTGTCTAAATTCTCACCGAAACACCCCCATATCTTCCATAATTTATGAATTTGAAATTTGCAACTTGCCGGATTTTTGGATATCCTAAAGATGAGTCTAAGAATTCACTGACATAATATACACTGCATGCCGGAGGGGATGGAACTGTTGATTGTTCCAAAAAGTAATTTGAGGAGACGAGACTAGCTGTAAATTATTTCAGGATCGTGATCAGGACATCAAATTTATTTTATGAACAGTATACTTTTTTCCTGAAAATGTATCAGTAATGATAATCCGAGTTTGTCTCACTTCTGACAAAGATAATATTTACAATCATCTCCTCTATGTCTATTTTCAAAGTGTCAGTATTCTGATCCAATGATTGCATATAAAAGATACGAGGGTGTTTCCATGAGAGGTGTGGAAATTCGGATTTTTCAGTAACCAAGATTATTCTGGACGCTCCCTGATATTATTTTTCATATAAATCGATACTTCTATCTCTCTTGGCTATATTATTCAGGTATACCAAAAATCACCCATATAAAAGTTGTACAATTAACAGATATCATTAATTGAAAATTCAAGTACAGTCCTGGCATCCACCTGCTGCTTCCTATCTATTTGATAGTTGAAATCTGTTCCAGTATGAACTGGGTCGTGCTTTCTAATTGTTGGTTATGTTTACGAAATCAAAATTAATTTGCCTTCAATTCACGACAAAGTGAATTTACTCCAAAGGTTTGTGATATGCATTTTAAATGAGTAACACGAGAGCCTGTGTCAATCGTTTTATACACACTAATGTATGGGAGATAATATGACAGGAACAATTTTATCCATAACATTATCGAACATATTACAACCTTAAAATTTGATCCTTAAAGTTGAATGGTTTGTAAATCATCATAAAATGATAAACATACCTGAAATGAAGTGAATCAGTTTCATAATACTGTTGCTTGGGTAATAGAAAATTATCATGCTGTACATTATCGGTGAATAATGTAGAAGAAAAGCAATGTGAGATTAGAATTGTTCATTACGCTTTCAGAGATACCAGTTTGCAAAAATATAGTCAAAGGAGTACAAATGAACTGTATTATGAAATGAAAAAGCCATATGAAGGGAAATAAAATAAGAAATGAAATGCATAAAGCACACAAAGTCGTCTTCACAAGAGGTTCAATATAAATTGAAACACAATTGGTAGACCGACAGGCGAAAAACATGAATGAATGATATTCACCTGACAATCCATGCAAACTTCCATATAAATGGTGACTACTCCGTACTGATGAGGGCCAAAAAGCCTGAAACCGGTATGCGGATTGTTAGGCGGACACGACATGAATTTAAACATAATCGAGCTTATCAGAAAGAAACATTTGCGAACAATATTGTACATTCCACTCAATCTTAATTTACTTTCATTCATCTTAGATCGTCTTAATATGTAAAACTTGATTCTACCTTCAACTGTATATTAGATGTATTGGGCTAGTTCCCGTTGAATAAATAAATATATAAAAATATCCATTTATATGGAAGTTTGCATGGATTGTCAGGTGAATATCATTCAACATTCTGCATGGTATTTGCTAGGAAAGTAGTTGTTTTTCACCTGGCGGTCTACCAATTGTGTTTCAATTTATATTGATCCTTTTGTGAAGACGACTTTGTGTGCTTTATGCATTTCATTTCTTATGAACTGTGTATTATTCCCACATGGTATGTGAAATTGTGTATATTGCATCAACTTGAAATAAACACATTGAATCTCTAAAGTTTCCTATACATATCACTTAAAAAAACATAAAACAATTTTAATGTCTAAATGAGTTTTATCTATAGATTTTGAGCATTATGACATTGGAATGTTTCCTTGAAGTATTTGCAACTATGTAAAATGAATAAATAAATACGGAATACTAACTTTTGTAAATTGCTCTTCAGGGAATCATCCTACCTGCCAGTATTGATTACAGGAGATCTGAATACTCCACCAAGATCGGATCTCTATGAATTCTTGACGAATGGTGAAATAAAATATGAAAATTTATCGCCTAGAATGTTAGAAGGGGATATAGATGGAATCAAAGAAAAAGTACTGGTCACATCTCGTCTAGGTATTACAGGTTAGTATCTTTGCAGATACTCTCGGAGTGAAGAAAATAAATTATATTATTTTATGATTAATCATTCCTTATTTTTGTCCCGGAAAAGGGGGTCTTTATGTTTAGAGAATGCAAAATCAGAATAAAACAATGTGAATTTGGGGCTAAAATAGAGCATGGAAATATTCGTTGAAAATTCAGAGTCTGAATTGTAATATAATGAAGAGTATTTGTAAAAGGTCCCCGATATATCTGCTAGTAGGGCGCTACCCCTCCATGGAGATTACGGCCTTCAACTTTTTGTTAACTTTATAACAAATTTACTTCAATACTTTACTAGCTGCAAAAAGGAGCCGAATTATTGTGATAAGGTTGTAAAAATAAACCTTTAGACTTTTCATGGGTCGAGATTTTATAGAATCAACAAGCAACTAAGCGAACCATTTACAAAAAAACGAAAATAGTAACATTTTCCTTGCTATTTATTGAAAGTAACCTTACTTTTCGGGCATTTTCCAATTTCAATACAGTTGTACTAATTTTATGAAGTGGGGCAGAAATATAACGTATATAAATATGACAGCAAGAAACACCCAAATTAAATTTTGGGTGTTGAGATTACAGATGAAAAAAATCTATTTCAAATTAATTGTTTCAATACAAGTTCTATTTTCTTCTTTGCCTCAATCATTCAAAGTTATAAATAACACTATATTTGGCATCAATGATTCCTTTTCGAGTTCAAATTTTAAAAAAAACAAGCGTTTTCATTGGTAAAACCTCAAATCAAGTGTCCCTTTTTTATCGAGTGTGAACTAATAGAAAACACAAATAGTTTGACAGGTCTCCACGAAAAGCAGCACAAGTCTGCCTCCCCTTGGTCTTGACATCAGAAGTCAGAAAAAAAATTGTGAATAGGCCATCTGTTTCTATGAAAAACTGACCCAAAATATCCTTTTTGCCGATATAAATCAATCTACATAACATATAAAATGTTATAACATTTCCACAGACAACTGCCAACATGCCAACCTACTTGAAACTAGACTGAAGCATGCATTGATGTTCAACGAAGAAAAATGTTGTGGCGAATCGGGAAATCCTGATTTAATCGGAGACAAAAAAGTGGCATCTGCTAAAAAATATCTGTCAAACAACAACAAAATATTATCACACAACTTCTTTTTAAAATCAGTGTATGATCATGGCGGACCTCAGATGAACGAAGGGACGACTTACCAAGATGAATGGCTCACGGTTGATTACATATTTTATAGGTATGATAAATATTTCTCTATATTCTTTTGACAAAAAAAAATTGTTATTATCATCATCATGTGAAGGGTCCACTGCAATAATGGTGAATTTTCATTCCAAGTAAGTACGTCATTCGGAAACTTGATATATGCAGTTAGTAATCTTGTTTACTAACTCAGCAGTACGATCGATTACTGTGGATAAAGTTATTCCTGTCATATTGTTTGTCATACTGCACTGTGGATAAAATGATTGGTGGTGCAGGCCTCCTCATTGTTAATTCAAACACCTCTCATCACAAATTTACAGTCCGCGATAAATACTTTTTTAATAATTGGATACTATGGCTAGAATACATTATGGCAATAATGATAAATGTCCATTACCATTTATAGAATTAAAACCCAATTATTTTAAAACAAATAAATGATAGTTTAAAAACTAAAAAACACGCTAAAAAGTAGAAAATAATTTTAAATGAGTTTGAAATAAGAATACAGTGATTAACAACAAATTTATTTCATCGTAAAAGCGTGGGGTGCTTGATGTCAATTGTTGTTAATATTCCATGGACAGATATTGGTAAAAGTAGAATCATTATGAAAATATCCTTAAAAGCACCCCACGCTTTTTACGATGAAATTAATTTGTTGTTAATCACTGTATTCTTATTTCAAACTCATTTAAAATTATTTTCTACTTTTTAGTTTAGTTTTCTATTGAAGCGTGTTCTTTAGTTTTTAAACTATTATTTATTTTCAACTTTTTAGTTTTGTTTTCTATTAAAGCGTGTTTTTTAGTTTTTCAAACTATTATTATTATTATTTAATTTTTTTAACTATTATTCTCCAATTTTGAATAGAATCGGACCATAATCACAAAACTCGTCCGCCATTTTGTGAGCCGCCATCTAGAATTTTTCAATTTTTACAAAAAATCATAATATTGGACCCCAATAACCCCCACATACCAATTTTGAATAGAATCGGACCATAATCACAAAACTCGTCTACCATTTTGGAGCCGCCATCTTCAATTTTTCAGTTTTGACAAAAGAATCATAATCTCTGACCACGAAAACCCTCAGATACCAATTTTGAAGCGAATCGGACCATAATCACAAAACTCGTCCGCCATATTGGAGCCATTTTGTTTTTTTTTCAAACAAAAATTTCTTAATGCATTGTCACCGGAATTATGTACACCTGCCAAATTTCAAATCATGCGTACGTCTAGAAGTGGGTCAAAATCGCGCCCAAAGGATTCGGTTACAAACAAACATACAAGTGAAGCGTGTAATAATAAAAAAAAGGACATTCATCATTATTGCAGTGGACCCTTCATTTATTGTCATCCCAACAAACTTTTACAGTTTATGATAGGGATAGTCACAAATACAAATGAAAATGGTTTTTGAGATGCAGGGAAATTTTCATCTTGATTACTTGAAATAAATAAAAAAATGAACGAATGAATTTCCTTATTTTTCAAATACTTTCCAGCATGAACAAGGAGAAAAACAAAGGAGCTAAACTGCAGTTACTGTCCAGGTACAGGTTACCAACTAAGGAAGAGTTAGGTGAAACAAAAATTCCCAACAGACACTTAGGATCCGACCATCTATCCCTCATAGCAAAATTCAAATTAGAATTTTGACATACATTTCTTGAATTGATTGATATTCTTCGAACACGTTCCCTATTGTTACAAAAAAAAGTATAGTAATGACTTGAAACAACATGGCTTACCAAGTGACAAACCTATTTGAGATATATATTATAGAAAATGTGCATATGAAATTTATCTGTATATAAATATTTTTTTAATAAAAATCTGGTTGAGTTTTGTTTATTCTGACTGGCTTTATACTCTTTAGGTTGTCCCAAAAGAGCGATCAAAAATGATCTCTCTTGGTTTTGGGACCACCTGAACTACTTCTGAAGCCATTCTATTCTAGATATATTTCAAACTGGATAAGATGTTTTCTCAGAAAATATATAAATCTTACACCAGTCACTAAAATCAACACACAGCAAATAATGGATTATGAGAGTGAAAATTCTTTCATGAAAAACAGTCTTGTAATAATTGTTCATAATTACAATATAGCAGCACTCTGAAGCTTTTCAAGCTCACTGGATATCCATCCTTACAGTTAATTCTAACAAACATGAATTTCTTAGCTTAAAATATGAATTTGAAAAATCACATACACGATCAGGCATAATATCAATTTATATCATATAAAAATACCACCACAAATTGCATTGAGACCAATTGAGAAATACCTCTTGGAAGTAAAAAAATAATAGTTTAAAAAAACTAAAAAACACGCTTTTATAGAAAACCAGACTAAAAAAATAGAAAATAAGAAAAAAATATCAATTTATATCATATAAAAATACCACCACAAATTGCATTGAACCAATTGAGAAATACCTTTGGTATCAGCGAAACAATTACCTGTGATCTGAGACATTTCTATCTTTATCCCTAGGTGTGTAATGTACATAATAATTATTGATACCATGCAACTTTTAAAATAAATAAAATCTAACATATTTTTAACAGTTCATATATAACTTCCCATATCAACTAGCATATATTCTAATACTTGTGTTTTTATTATTCAACTTATGATTACGTTTCTATTACGTCTTCAATGTGTTATAGTCGGTTTTCACTGTATTATTATTATCATTTTTTTTTACTATTATTCTCCAATATTGAATAGAATCGGACCATAATCACAAAACTCGCGGCCATTTTGGAGCCGCCATCTTGAATCCTTCAATTTTGACAAAATAATCATAATCTCCGACCCCAAAAACCCCCACATACCAATTTTGAATAGAATCAGAGCATAATCACAAAACTCGGCCTCCATCTTGAATTTATCAATTTTTACAAAAGAATCATAATATTCGACTCCCCAAAAACCCCCACGTACCAATTTTGAATAAAATCGGACCATAATCACAAAATGGCCCAAAATGTTAGAAATGAAGAAGTCCTAATAAGTACCCGGTATTTAGTATAATATATATATATATAAATGATTCCATTAGTGTTCATTTTGCAATTCTCACTTGGTCTATTGAATTGTTATGAAAAATGCACTTTATCTGACGCTAAAGAAGAACTATCAAAAATTATTTTGATCGTAATCCAATACATGCATTCTGCAAATTTGCAATCAATATGCCATTTAAAAGTCACAACAATTAGAAAATATTAAAATCTCAGAATTATACTAAAATAAAAGCTTCCCAAAACTGTACAAAATATAAACAAAAAATTGTACAATACCCTTTTCAAAATGTAGAAATTAGCTATCACAGACACAAAGCATGGCTTCGATTTCATTAAACCATACAATAAAAAAATGACACTGATTTTGTGGCAAAACCACAGCCAAAACTATATATATTTGAGTATATCAATATTGATGGATCAAAATGTAGCAGGAAACAATTTGAGATTCACGTACTTATAGTTGAATAGATCAATCCATTCAAAATATTTTCGAACTTTGTCAGTTTATTCCTTGTTCCTATTCATTTTGACCATCCAGTAAACACAAATATATTCTTTCAAATTGGATTATAAAATTACATCTACTTTCAGAGGTTGAAGAAAGTCATCTTAAACATATCTCGCATAAATGGTTTCACAGATTTCAGAGTAATATATATTGTATCATACATGTCTAAATTATGTTTCTACAATCACTAAATGAAGTAAGCTCTTGTACATGACTTTGCAACATACCAACCAGTAAATAGGGGTTCCTCAGAATTACTGGCTTGCAAAGTTTCGACAAAATTGAAATATTCCTCTACCAATTTACATATTCATCTCTGTTTTAAATGAATCTGAATGATGGGAAGAAATAACAGTTCTATCCCGTATACACCTCCTGTCAGAGGCTGCAGAACATGTAACTTTGAACTTGTTGACAGAAAAATTATACGAAAATCAATATGGTCTCTTCGTGACATGGTGTTTGTCAAACAAATCTAGATATAATGGCTAAATGCACCTTACAGGAAGTAAAAGCCAAGAATACCTGAGACTTCAACAAATATTCAGAAAACGTACTTGTTGCCCTGAGAAGGCCAAGACATCACTCTAGTCAACTTACTTGATGGTGAAAGCCACATTGTCCACGGAGAATGATATTGACATACGTCAGTTTAAAAAGTCAACCGCATTTTTTAATACAAGGAACTAGATAAAAACCTAACAAGTCAAAAAGCTTGTCACAGAGGGAAATAAGCAGATTTTTGTGTGAAGCCGCTTAATTGACATCACCTACTGAAAAGGTAAATTATTTGTGTTGATTATTGCAAATTATTTAACATAATGGAGTTTACTGAAAAAGTTATTTTTTGTGGAGAGAACATGGATTAGAAGAATAGGTATAGTCTTTAAAAATCCTCTCATGAGTGGTCGAATTTCTTCATCAATCACGAAACTGCAGTAAGGATTTATGCTACTAAAGATATTCCTGGTGAGTTAAAAATACTTTGTATCAGAACTCTTTTTCAATATGTGGAAAATTCCAATGAAAGACATCTGAAAATGCAAACATGAATGAAAACAAAATGTGATGAAAAAATCCTTTTGTATCTGAAAGCAATTTATGTTTGAGATTTCCACATCTGATTAGGTTTTTAAAATTTCATATGAAGTCGAATGTCAAAAATTTCTTCTAATACAATAGAGGTTTCTATATTAAACATATTGATTATTAGAATGCAGGAGACTATAGATGTGACAAATTGGAAAATAAGAATGTAAAAGATATTTAGGACAAAGAATCTCTTGTAGTAGTTACCATTCCTAAGTCAAAGACAATAAGTCGAAGAAAATTCAATCAACCATCATTTTATAAGACCAAAAAAAGTATAATTATTTTTAAAATATAGACAGCAATTTATGGGAATGAATATTATTGGTAAAATACCCATCAAAATTGCCAAGTTTCTTAGTGTGATCTCAGCTACTTTACTGGTTAATGGCGAATAAATAAAATAAGTTAGCAGCATCTATCCAATCTTTTTCTTTGATTATTTCACTTTACTTGTTCACTTCAGTACGTGAAGTTTAACCATTTTCAATTGCAGAAGCTGTTTCTATAAGGAGCAAATCAAAAACTCACTTCGCTAACTACTCGTAAACATCCTTCGTCGCCGAAATCGGAAGATCAAAAGAGCCGACCGTCAACGTGGGTTTGAGTGACAGCTGTCTAGTTCTACAGCAGATTTGCCTGAGCCAATCAAGACGGACCGCAAGCCAATGATAATGCTTGTAGGTGTATCGATACGTTGAGAGGTCAAGAAAACTAATAAATCACGAGTTATATAGTGTTTCAAAAGGTCGGAATAAATAAAAGCCAGTAGCGTCTCTATATATACATATATATACTATATATTCTAAGTTCTGTTGTGTTTTGTTGGAAAATATGACTTTTTTTACCACGGGAAAATGAAATTAGAATGATCCGATTGCCTATTAATACATACTTCCTCGTTTATGGCATATTTTTTTTATTTCAAATATCTAAATAAAATTAGTTATCTCCGCCTGTGCTGCTCAAAGGATTCCGCCTCAAGACTGAAACTTGTGTTTTATGCTTCTGCAATTGTAAATGGTTTAACTATACCTACCAGGGTTATATATATATATATATATATATATATATATATATATATATATAAAATAATGACGATTACGGCATAAAACAGCTTTATGAGAGTTTGGATAACCAGATGTAAGGTAAGTGTGCCACTGCTGCTAACATATATGAATTATTTAGTTGTTTGTATTGTATTTATCCTTGTTCTTCTTGATTCTAAGTTTTTCAAATGCCTTGTTCATCTTGATTCTAAGTTTTTCAAATGCCTTGTTTATTTTGGTTTGAACACAAAATGTGTTGATCAATAACTCCAGTAGTGTTTAATTTATCATCATCTACCAAGACAGTGTATTAGTGCAGTAGTAGTAATTGTATTTTGTAGGTTTGAGAAAATGCCTGGGACGACATGCAGTGTGAAAAGCTGTATGAACAATACATATCAGTGCAAATTTAACTCCATAACTTTTCACTCATGTCTTGAGAAGTAGGAATTCAATGTGAAGATCAAAGAAGTCATGTCTAAAACTTTCACAGCGAATCAAGTTGATATTATATTGGATGTAAAGAACAGGGTTAGATGGAACAGAAATAAATTATCAAAAGCCTTCACTTTACGTTATCTGAGCAAAAAAGCATATTTATTCATGAGGAATGAGAATTTTCCACTCCCACATATAAGAACATTAGAGAAATATTCACAATTGATTGATTTGAGAGGTGGGATCTTGAAGGATGTTCTACAGTTTTTGAAAATAGCTTAATTAAATATGGATACTAAAGAAAAAGCTGTAGTTCTTTTAAATGATGAAATGGAAAGAAAACTTAAGAAGAAGGGAAAACCGGAGCCACAACCGAATTGAGAAAAATTGTGAATTGAAGCAGTGATTCTTAATTCTGTGAAAATAAGTTTATTAAAATGTTTATGATTTGTGTATCATTCTAAATATATCAGACCTAATTACTTGAACGTTTTATGTTGAAGTAGCAGCGTGAGGGAAACAAATCTGCTCCCCAGCATTTTATTTGACGGAATAAATAAAGTTTTTCGATATGGAACTCGGGACTATGTTGGTTGATGTTTATTAAGCTTATATTGTTTTTTTTAAGCAATGATTCTTGATAATTCTGTGAAAATGAGATTTTGTAAATGTTTATGATTTGTGTATCATTCTAAATTCCATTTTCTCAGTGAATCAGACCTAATTATATGAACCCTTATGGAACTAAAGCAAAAATTATTTTTCTTGACTTGTCTTCTGTATTGAATCAGGGAGTCGATTATGGCGAGCATCTTTGTAACCTTATGTATTGTTCTTGACTTGTCAATCCAATGAAAATTGGTGTATGACCAATAAACTATCTATCTATCTATGAAAGCGCTATCAACGAAGGAGCACAAATATGATTGTTTTTTATCAGCAATGAATATGTTGAGTTAGGAATACATTTAACACGTTAACGACCGGATGAGGTTCAAACGGTGACACAAGTGTAAGTGCCGCCAGGACAGGGTGAGATCAATGTGGTGTCACTGACATGATTTTATTGAGTATCGCCGAGACTTTCGCAGGATACACGCTTTCACGTTTAATAGATAGAATGTGTTTTGGAGCGGTCCAAGGAACTGGGTAAAGGTAGCGGTTGGTAGTTATAGTTCAGATTTGTCCACCAGGTGTCGTATCGCTTGTCTTGCATTTCAAATGGATGCTGTAAGATGAGACCGTTCCCACATAATCATTATATATACAAACAATTGCTTCAAAGTTTTCCATAGAAGCTGTGCATAGCAAAATAAAGACAAGCACAAATTGTGGAAAAACTTTGACCCTTTTGACTTAATCTGTAACCTTAACCATACATAATTCAGCCCAAACAAAATATCAAGGAAAGAAAACTAGCACCCATGTGAACTATGAGGAATGGGACGCTGAATTGGAGAGCTAAATGGCATACTGCAGAAAAATGCTGACATCCGTAAATACTCTAATACAGAAAAACCACCTCTACCAACAAAAAAAATGGAGACGTGGAAGTAGATAAACATCTGCAAAGCAAAGTGTAGGGTATCACGTAAACCATTATTTAAAGAACATGGTATCCAAATTGTTGTTTGAATTTTCATATTTGAGATAGATTACGAAGACACAGGGGATGGAAGAGTTCTACAGTTGCGGAAGACTACATACATGAAAAAATGGAGACATCTGAAAATTTTACTGGAGCCATCGAATGTTCAAGTATTTGAATATGGCAATCCCAGGAATCAGGGATTTACCATATCTGAATATATCCCTAATATGCCTACAGGATCAGAAATTATTGTTAAGGACTGGACAGTAGAGACTGATTAAAATTCCAAATGATGCCTCGAGTATTTTGTTCTATATGCGTTATAATGAAGTTAATTATTGAATAAATGTTTTCATGTTATTGAGTGATTGTAGAAAAAAAATGGATTATGAGCAAAAAGTGACATTGCTGCAATAATGTATATTACTTTTTGTTCATAATATATAGAAAAAAAATAAAATGGGTAAACTTTTTTCTGTAATATGACGTTTACGTCTCTTCAATGAAATACCAGAAGATCTACAATACGAATGCTTCCAAGTTATGCTTTCTGTTTTTAACCTGCACAATACTGAAATTATATTAATTTTATGCAAATCTTAATTTAATCTGGAATTCAATGTCAACAATAAGATTGACTTCTCGCTATATGTGTAAGCTTTGTTGGAAGAATATATTTGTGTTTTTTTTCACATTTTTACCATATGCTCCGACTATTTGCTTCATCATCATCTCTCTGATTGGTATGAAAAACAACGGTAGCTAAGCTAATCGAACATAAACAAACAGTTATCATTCCTAAAAGTATATAAACAGACGTTATAAGCCAAAAGGCGAACAAATATAAATTTTTGTTACAATATTTACCGAGATTTGGATCATAGTTGGGCTGGTATTCTTTGTATACCCAAACAGAACCTGAAAATAAATTGAAAAAATCCATTCAATAACATGAATCTACAAGAAAACTTTGTATTTATTTCGCAGTTTTTGAAATGATCATTAAATATATTTTACAAATGTTTTTCCCTCAGATATTGTGAAAATATTCATTCAAGCCCACGTTAGATGATTATTTTTAAAAAGTTCTTTATTTATCACCAGAAACAAATAAAATGTCAAAAATAAGATATACATGATTTGCATAAGGTTTAAAAATTATTTTGTTGAAATCAAATGAAAATAGAAGCAGAAAAATAATTAATTTTTTTTCATGATCATACTTTAATAAATTATAAACTTTATTGATAGGATATTTTTTTTAATGAACTTTGAAAACCTTGTGGAAAGGAATATCAATTCATAAATTTTAACAATTATAATTATAAAAAAAGTATTTTGAGAATATAGAAGGAATAAGTACTGGAAATATTTTAATAATATAGTATGGACCCAAAAAACTAAATTAAATAATTTTTTATTGAGGATATTATTGCTTGGAAGGTAGACAATGCGGATGAGGACGGATTTTTGTTCATAACTTATCTTTATCATTTTAAAAACATGTTTTAGTTTGGCAAATTTTACACGTTTTCTAGTTTCCCATTGTCAAATAATTTACAGAACTTTTAATTAGCAAAATAAAAAAAATCAATAAATATTAATCATAATGTATTCATACAGTGTGAATATGTAAAAATTTTGAGCAATTGAGAATGTTTACTTTTTAACAGGAATTCCTTCAAAAATATTATATTGAACATTGGAAGATAGTGACTGTATATACTTCCAAAGAAATGTACATGCAGTTTCGGTGGTAGGTAATCAATAAATTATTCCATCTCTTGGTTAGTTGTGGGTTTCAGAAACAGAATTGTATTTATATAAACCTTCAATATTTGTTATATAGGGATATATGGTTTTCAAACTAACAAAGCGAAAAAGACTGCAAGAAAAAAAAACAAATTATTCAATCAATTAAAGGAGATTTAGAAGATTTTGAGAACGGGGGCAGATATAGTCCCCGAAACGTCAATCAAAAACTATATAGAGAAGTATCTTTTGAATTTTTACTATTTTTTTTATAGGCATATTCAGGGAACGAAAAGTTACTGACAAATCGAATCATTTTTCTATAGGAAATATAATTTGGTGAACGCAGTAACTTATCGGGGTGAACTAATTAGTTTGCCCTTTCTACACTTGTATAGATTTTCCTGATTATATTTTCATTTTCAGACTGTGGAAGGTTAACCAAAAAACATGTCACGAAAAGATAATTTATGTTTCTTTGACATTGAAAATTTGAGAATATTTGCTTTTTCAATACACTAATAGATCTATAAACCAGAATTTTGGTTGTAATATAGGTGTCTTCAAAATAAAATTCAATCATTAACCTTATTTTACTGTTATCCCTATACAGGGTGTTTAATAATTGAATGCTGATCCTAAAGGGCGATAATCCTTGGATGATTTTAAGAAAAATTCTTCCTATGAACATAGGCCCACAACCGCTATATTTCTGAGATACAGAATGTTGAAATTTAACAAAAAAATCAGTTCTTCTCCAATATCTCTAAAACCGCTTTGTATTTTTTTTCAATTTTGTTGCATGTAAAGTACGCATAAAAATACAGTTTTTCCATGATAAAGGATTTCTTAATTTTTATCAGGACGGCCCTGTTAACGTGCCCTGTCATATTTTTGGTCAAAATGATACGCCACTGATTTTTTCCAAATAAATATTATTTTTGTAATTGTCCTCTATCTTCTCATAAAAATGGTCTCCTGTCTTTTTTTCGTCCGGCGGACGGTTTTTGATTTAGAAAATAAAATATATTCATTTGCTTGTCCCTATTCGATTTTTTCTCCAAGTTTTAATTTCACAATCGTGGTAACCAAAGGATCTAGGCAAGATTTTTATAATTTTATGGTAACTATTATTTAGTTTTTGTAATGAGTACGAATAAAATTCCAATTTGTATTTTTAAAAATATAACTATTATGAACAAAAAATACCAAAATCAAATTAACTATTCAAAATGTCCGCCTCCTGCAAGTATGCAGGCTTCAGCCCTCCTTGTCATTGACTAGCGTACTCTTTGGAAAATTCCTGGAGTATTCCTTAGTGCTTCACAGGAAACTATTATGCGGTTTCGCAATTCTTCCTCAGTTAGAATTGGTTGACTGTACACCAAAGTCTTAAGATGTCCCCAAAGAAAATAATCAAGACTGTTTAAGTCTGGGGATCTAGCTGGCCATGACTCTGTTCGCCCACGACCTATCCAGCGATTATGAAAGTTTTGGTTTAAATATTCGCGTAACAGAGCACTAAAATGAGCAGGTGCACCATCATGCATAAACCACATACGATTTCGCATTACGTTCTGTTCATGAGTCAGTCAATGCAGACGTATATCTGTGCTCTCTAAAATAAGTGAAAATTGTGTTGGAAAAATTCAAACAAAAATATTAAAACAAGTACCATTGTGTTGAGTGAGAGATTTGCCACAGTTTGATATCAATCAATCAATCAATATATACTTTATTGTCTGAAGAGTTGTTCTTATTGACAAAGCATGAAAATAGGAAAAAAGAGAAATATATAAGATAGAACTGTTACTGTTATCATCCATAAGAAACACTGACAAATCAATAATAAACGATTTGTGTAGCAGCAACTGCAAAGTAAAAAAAGAGTGGATACCCTTTTTTCTTTGTGTACTGGAAGAAACTGATAAAGTGACTTGAATGTTTTCTTCCAATCTTATCAAAGGTCATTAGTATTGTTTGTTCTATTATCTTTTTTACCTGAATTGTGGATTCTCCTCACAAATACAGGGTGATTAAGCTACAAAATGAATAAATGTTGTAAATGTGGAAAGCAGGAGACCAAAGAGGAACCTTTAGCAAGTTGTGATAAGTGTTACAATAAACTTTGCAAAGAATGTGCCAACATAAATTCTACTGAAATTCGCACTGTGGCACTAAAGAAAAGGAGTCCAGCCATAATTTTTTGGTGTAAAGAGTGTGTGGAGATTATGATGCCGATCATAAAAAATTACTTTACTAGTGATAAACCCATGGACATCACAATTCCAGAAGTGGAGTATAAATTGGACCATAAATATTCACAGATTATGGAGACTATCAACCTACTGATGAACACCGTTAAACAATCACATGTTGAAATAAATAAATGTTATGAAGAAATTAAACATCAGGGAATAACATCTTGTGGTTTAGATGAAATGAAACTACAGACAGCTTTAAATACACACTGTACAAATGTGGTTAAAAAAGACATGGAAGCTATGTTAAATAAAATTGTCAGTAAGACAAATACAAAAAATGAAGATACAACTGCAAAAGAACAAAACAAAATTATTGAAGAACAAAACAGGTTATTGGGGAAAAAATATTGAAAAATATAAAGGATAAAAAAAAAGTCTTAGGCATAAAAAATTAAAAATATATCAGAAACATGTAGGGAAGAAGAGCAGGATTATGATAAAATCCTGAAAAGCACACCTAGCAGAAGTAATAGAACAACCGTTACAACAATGGAACCAGGGTTATCATCTGCTTCGTCAAAAGATTATTTAAAAAAACAACAGTCGAAATTGGTAGAGGAATATGAAAATAAAATGCAGGATATAATAAATTTGCAAACAGAAGGCAGTAAACGATTAGAGTCTGCTAAAACTAATCAAAGTGAAAACAATTATAAGAATGCAGATAGGACACCGAAAACAACATACTACAATGGAAGAGAAGAAAGAAAATCCAGGTACACCAGAAAATATGGACCTGTTTATGGAACCGATGAAAGTAACAGTATCAAAACAGTAAATAAACAAACATACATTTTTGCTACAGTTGATACAAGTATAAGTGATATCATGAATATATTGAAAAAAGTTGATAAAAATGTATCTTTCACTTGTGAAATATTGAGTTTGTCCAATAGTCACACAGTTAGTTCTTACAAGATAGGTGTTCCTTTCTACTTACATAAACAAATTCTGAGAGCAAATGTATGGCCAAGAGGTGTACTAGTAAATTATTTTTTAGACAAAATAACCAACTAAATGCTAACAATTTTGTCTGTCACATTATGTATGCAAATTGTCAAAGTCTTTTAAGTAATTACAACAATATCATGTATGGAATCCACTGCCATCAACCATGGATTATCTGTTTATCTGAAACTCATGTTACAGATGATATTTTGCAGCACGAAATACAAATTCAAAATTATAAATCAGTATTATATAACTCATCTAGTAGACATACAGGTGGGGTTGCTATATATATAAAAAATGGATTAAAATTTGAACAAATATTAATAGACAAAATTAATAGCAGCGATAAAAGTCAAAGTAAGTTGTGATTGGTATATTATATGCTGTATCTATCATTCGCCAAATGCATCTCATAATGATTTTATTGAGTTTATGAAAGATAGATTGGAGGAACTGATATGTCAGAAGTATTATCTGATAATTGTAGGGGATTTCAATATTGATTTCAAATCAGATGAAATATATAGTCGCAAAATCAAAGAACTCTTCTTGTACCTGGGGCTCGAGCAATTAGTGAAACAGGATACACGAGTAACAAAAATTCTGCCACCGTGATTGATTATTTAGTGACAAATGATGTTAACATACAACATCAAGTAACAGATGTTGCAAAAATATCGGATCATTCAAATATTCTCATTTCATTGAATAACAAAATAGATAAATCAAAAGTAAAACAAAATACTATAATAAAAAGAGATTTCAAATATTTTGATGAAACTAATTTTCAAATATCATTAATTGATTCGAACTGGGATGCAAATAACACGAACATTCACGATTTGTCAAGAAAGTTGATAGAAATTCTAGTTAAAAAATTAAATATATTTTGCCCATGGAAACAATTTAAAATATTCAATAATTTCAAATTGAATGTTTGGTTTACAGAAGACTTAATGGAAAAATTGAAATATAGAGATAGACTATACAGGCAAGCTAAATTTACAAAGACAGAAATTGATTGGAGTGAATATAGAAGGGTAAGAAACGAAGTTACAGGAAAAATAAGACAGGAAACAAGAAATTATTATGATCAACAGATTGATGAGAATAAAAGTGATACAAAGGCTTTATGGAAATCCTTAAAAGAATTGCTTAATGGGAAAAAACTTCAAAATCCTTCATCTATTCAATTTGAATTGAAGGTTGAAGAAAATTGTGCAGATATTGCAAATGCATTCAATACATACTTTGTTCAAAGTATAAATGAAATTATACAAAAAATAAAACCGATAAATGACACTTGTTATACTATAAGTTTTATCACAGAAATTCTGCCAAATTTCATTGAATTTGTGCCCTTAACAATGGCCGACCTGAAACGTATTTTGTTATCATTAAAAAAGAATACATCAGATAGAGATGGTATAAATTTAAATATAATTAAAATAGCTATGGAAGTAGTTGCAAATTGGTTCTTGGATGTTGTAAATTTATCTTTGAGTAAAGGGATATTTCCAAATGACTGGAAGACATCTACAGTCATTCCTATTCAGAAAATTAATAACACTGATATGTTCAGAATTTAGGCCAATTAATACATTGCCAGTGTATGAAAAAATAGTAGAAATGGCAGTTAAGGAACAATTATTAATATATGTTAATAACAATAAGATACTAATCACACAACAGTCAGGTTTTAGACAATCACACTCATGCGAAACTGCATTACAATTATTAATATCATCGTGGAAAATTGATGTTTCTGATAAAAAACTGATAGGTGAGGCGTTTTTGGACTTTCAAAGAGCTTTTGAAACAATCAATGTGGACTTGTTATTAAAACTAGAAAGATATGGTCTCTCCGGTAATGTGTTGAAATGGTTCACTAGTTTTTTGAAGGAAAGGAAACAAGTTGTTAGATATAATGATGAATATTCAGAAAAAAACGAAATAAACAATGGGGTTCCACAGGGCACAATTCTTGGTCCAATATTGTTTGTCCTATTTATAAATGACATAGCAGCACATGTAAAGAAGTGCAACATAAAACTTTTTGCTGATAACACTATTATATTACTCAGGAACACCTGAAGATATAGAGCATAACATAAACTCTGATCTCTTAAGATTGGATACTTGGCTATGTGACAACAGTCTGAAAATCAAATAAAAAAAAAGTAAGTTCATGTTATTAGGTAATAGAATGCAAGTCAAGCAGCTAAATCAAAATAGGAAATTGGGTATACATATGAATAAGGAAAAAATTGAACATGTTAAAGAATACAAATATCTAGGAGTTATATTGGATCAGGAGTTGAACATGAATGCCAATGTAAACTATATTAAAAAGAAAGTAGCCAAAAAAATATATTACCTCTATAGGCTGAATAATAATGTCTCTGAATTCTCCAAATTCGCCATATATAAATCTGTCATTGCACCTCATTTTGATTATTGTAGTACCATCTTATTTTTCCTTAATAATGAACAACTGAATACCTTTCAAAAACTACAAAATAGGGCCATGAGAGCAATATTAAATAGTAGTAAGCGAACACCTATTAAGGAAATGTTAGATACCCTGTCACTGATGTCAATTAGACAAAGAATAAACTATAATATGTTAGTGTTCATCTTCAAACTAAAAAATAACATGTTACCAAACTATCTTTCAGATCAATTAACATACATAAGAAATATACATGAATATAATACATGTAGACGAAACATTAATGATTTTTACATTAACCCAAACATAAAACCTGAAATATTATTCAGCAAAGGATTGATACTGTTTAATAATCTACCAAGAGAATTAAAAAAAATATCATCAGTAAATGTATTCAAAAATGAATGCTCTAAATAGTTCATGGTTGAAAACTAGGATGTGTTATCTTTTTTATAAGAAGTTTTAGATATGTATATTTTTTTTTCTTGTGTTAGTATTAGAATAGTATGAGAATTAGTCCTAGTGAAATGTGAAGAGCTTCTGCTAATAAAGGGTTTTATATATATTAAAATAGGCAAATTATCTTCAAGAAATCGGCGATAATTATGTCCATTTAATCTGCGTGGTAAAAAAAAGGTCCCATTAGGTAATCTCCAATAATTCCAGCCCAGACATTTAATGAGAACTGCTCCTGGTTATGTTCCACGATTGCATGCGGATTTTCCTCGGCCCAAAAATTATTATTATGAAAATTTCTGATCCTGTTTTTAGTAAAACTAGCTTCGTCCATGAATAAAATCTGTCAAATCTGTCAAATGAAGGATTTTCGGTAACTTTTTGGAGAAACCATTGGCAGAAATTCACTCGTAATGGAAAGTCTCGAGGAAGTAAGTAGAGCCTGAACCCGTTGAATGTGATAGGGATATAATAAATAATCATGAAGAATCCTCCATACTAGAATATGGGCGATATTCAAATTATTGGCAACATGCCTCGTACTTATTTCAGGATTTTCATCAACTGAATTTAAAACAGCTACCTCAATTGCTGGAGTTCTTGCAGTCCGATGTGCTCCTTTCAAGTGTTGATTTGTCTCAAAACTTCCTGTTTCACATAACCTTCTGAGGGTGCTTGAAATCATTCGAGCATCAGGATCCATTCTATTTGAGAAGTGCTCTTGATACAGTCACCTGGCTTCATATGCGTTCCCGTCAGCAAGCCCATACAAGTAATGCATGTCTGCTAATCCGGTATTGGTAAAATTTACCATGTTTTTTTTTAATAAACAAGTTTTTATAACGTAAATAATATCACGTATCTAGCTAAAGAAGTGTCAAAATTGTTTATGTTGAAAACAACGAAATGTGTTCTTAGCATACTAGATGTTTCTAGCCCACAAGATAACTCTTCAACGGCTGATTTGGCATAGGGACAAGCAAATGAATGCATTTTATTTTCTAACTCAAAAACCGTTCGCCGGACGAAAAAAAGGCAAGAGACCATTTTTATGTGAAGATAGAGGAAAATTACAAAAATAATATTTATTTGGAAAAAAGACAGTGGCGTATCCTTATTTTGATAAAAAATATGGAAAGGCATGTTAACAAGGACGCCACTGATGAAAATTAAGAAATCCTTTATCATGGAAAAAATGTATTTTTATGCGTACTTTGCATGTACCAAAATTGAAAAAAAGCCAAAGCCGTTTCAGAGATATTGGGAAAAACTTATTTTTTTTTTAATTTCAACCTGTATCTCAGAAATAAAGTGGTTGCGGACCTATGTTCATATGAAGTATTTTTCTTAAAATCATCCAAGGATTATCGCCCTTTAGGATCAGCATTCAATTATGAAACACCCTGTGCTTCTTGAGATCATTAAGTGTTATTATTTCAGAACATAGCAAAGGAAATAGAAATTAAACAGAAATATAACTTTCCCAGCAGGTAATAATATAATGCCTCCTGAATAAAAAATAAAGCAACAGATCAATAGTGACTATTTTTCTCCAATAGTGAATATATCGTTACATAATCTGTTATGGAAGCTGTAACATTGAGATTATGTAAAAAAAAATGTATGCCCATTCAAATCAGTAAAAATATGATAATGTATATCGCATCATTAGGATTAAAAATGTTCTTTTGTATGGAGGCATGGAGATTTCATTCATTTGACATTTTATACATTTTATATATTTTTTACATTTTATACATCATTTTTACATTTTATACATCATACTCTATATATTTTATACATTGTGTGTTTTATATATTTCATACATCTTACATTTTATATATCCATATTTTAGTCATCCCTTAAAATGTATTTTATCTTGTAAGTATGAAGATCATATATGTTTGTATTCCTCAATATTCCATATCACAATTATTGTCAACCTCGATTATATACCATCACTACAAATTATTTTATTCATCTATTTAAGGTTAAGGTTTGGACGTGTCTATAGAATGTAAATTTTCTTGAGACAAATAAAATGTATGTATGTATGTATGCATAGATGGATGACCCGCAGGCGAGTCCGCCAAATATGAAAGCCACCCAAACACATTTTACTCTGAATATTTTTTCCACAGATCTGAAGTGAAGTTATAAATATATTCACATTTCAGTTTTACTTTGGAGAAAAAAAATAGTTTTAATGTTAGAATCTGATTTTAACTTACCTATTATGAACCAGCCAAGCATAAAACAATTCAACAGGGTTTGTGTGGGAGATTGTCTTAAGTTTTCCTCCTGTCTTTCTTCTTCAGTTTGTCTCACTCGGGCTGACAAATGCAAAAGCTGCTTAACTATACCAAAAATTCCTACAAATGTTTGTTTTGTAAAAATGAAATTCCCAACATGTTTAAATTGCAAAATAAGAGAGTAACAGGAGTCATGACAAAATGTGAAAATCGCAGAGGCATCTTTCTGCTTAATGTAAAATAAGTCAGAAAGAAAAAGTCAATGGTTGATGAAATTCACATACTGAGAGAAGTGAAGGTAAAAAGCCAAAAATATATTATGGAAATGACACGACTCGATCGGATTATTAGTCACGAGAAAAACCGAAAAAATCAGTGTTTTTTCAAAAATTCATAATAGCCATTTTTCAAGTTGTAGTTTTGTATGATGACACAGTCAGTTTCCTGGTACTTTTTTTGTCACAGAATCAGTAATTTTCCCCAATATTGATTGGCCTAATAAAATGTACTAGCTTAAAACAAATGAAATTAAATTGAATTCCAGGAAAAATGATGAACTCCACCTCTGCTTCATCATTTTCATTTGTGATTATATAAGAAAAACATAGTAATAATTTGAATTCTGAAATATTTATCCAATTAATTAGATTTTGTAATTGTGTGGAAATAAAAAAAATAATATAATTGTTTCAATTTGGAAGGATTTTTTGAAATTTTTGATTTCTCAATTATTTCTTAGGATATTTATTCTATAATTGAGCTCTAATATATGTATATATATATATATATATATATGTATATATATATATAAATATATAAATATAAATATATATATATATATATATAAATATTCAAAGTCGATTTATGAACAAAATCGTGAAATCCTGTACAAAAATGGTACCATCTTATTTATAAATAAGAAGAAAATTCACGAAGGAAAAGATGAATAATTCAAATTAAAATAAATACTCCATAAAGTATTGACACAAGATCAGAAATTTGTAATATTTGGGACTATCAGTAATATTTGCCACAGTTAAAGCCATGAAAGAAATCATAATCCAAACTAACGGATGAACATTCAAATCTAAATTCATTCATTCAGCATACATTGACTCACCTCCAACTAACAAGTATACTGGAATGTATTCTCCTTGTGGGCATTCATGCAGATAAATGGACCCCATTATTATCATACATATTGGAATAACTATTGTAACGCCTAATATTATTGTACAACCAACTGAAACAAACAGATATGAAATCTATTGTTTATTATTAAACACTTTAGGAACAATTTATTTTTCTTATATTACATTAAGACTGATAGATTTATCAAATAAGAAAAGTTTACTTGATGCCAACTAAATAAAATAAATTATCAACTTACGTGTTCCTAAAATGATAATAATGAGATTTTTCAAGAATTCCAAAACTCCTTTACTAGTTTTCTGGGCTTCACGAACTCTTCCAAATAACGAATCATATGAGGGAGGTGGAGCTGAAAACAATCTTTGAAAATAAATAGCGATATATCAAATATAGTTTTATCATTCATAAACTATAAATGATGTAAAGTCGAGCTTATATTTGAATATCATCCGAGAAATATATTTCAAGGAAGAACGGGTGATTTAATAACAAAGATTTTGATAATTTCCATTGGACATATATACCGGGTGTCAACGTATTCTTTGGACAAGCCAAGGGTATGAGATCCAAACATGGCAGGGAGGTTGGATAGAAGAATTGGAAAAAAAATCAATATTTCATACTTTTCCATCACTTCCGGTTTCACCGGAAACGACCCCAACTTGGGAATTTCAAATGGAACACCATGAATATTTTTCCATTTTTGGATGCTAGAGACTATTTTGAATACGATCACATATGGCTGAATATGAGCAATAGAAGAATATATCATTATCTTTCCCTCTTCCATAAAATTATTATGAAATAATTAACACCTTCTCTATAGAAAAATAACCTATCGTACAGACGTGCATAACTAAACATCTGAAATAAGGGGCTATTGACCATACCGCCTTTCAGAACTGAATATTTCAGACGATCCTTCAGCTATAAATTACAATGGAGCACACTTATTGACTCATTATGTGGTAAACTGAGAAGTTTATTTATTTATTTATTTCACGGGATAACCCAATGTACAATAAATAGAAAACATTAAATAAGATAAAATTAAGAATAACCTAGTTTACTACCACTAATACATATACACTATAACTGAATAACAATAGTTATGTGTATATGTATTAACGGATAGATTCGGATAGATTCTTAAGCACCAACATCTTTCAAGACCTTTCTAATATTACATACATTCATACAGAATAAATCAAGGCTATGAAAGATATTTTGATTCTATTGAGAGGGGAGTGGTAGGCATAGTTGGTTGTATGGGGTGAAACAGTGAATATTTCAGAAGTGCGAGTATTATAAGCTGGGATTTTCAGTGCAATAGTCTCAAGTAATTTAGAGCAGTTGATGTTACCCGAGATCATAGGAATACTATGTCCGTGACACATCTCCTGTGAGAAAATGAATTTCCTCAGGCTCAGCATATACATATCCTTCTCTAGTTAGTCCCAATTTATACGCACAGCATCCCATGAATTTTTCTTGGGCTCTTTCAATTCGTCGTACTCAACACACATAGTGTGGGGAACAATACAATTGAACTATATTCAAGAATAGATCTAACATGTGAACAGTAGTATTTTCAAGGTATTGTAATTGAAGTATTTGCATATCCTGACAGTAAAACCCAACATTTTATAGGCTTTGGTTGTGATTTCATCAATGTGTTGATCAAATGTGAGTTTGGTATCAATTTTTATTCCCAAATCCTTGATTCATTGACATGTTGGTTACCGAGGATTTGATATGGAAAGTTGATAAATGTTTTCACTCGCAAAAAAGATATGGCAAAACACTTTTTTACATGAAGATTCATCTTATTGAGTCTACACCAATCTATTAAATTATCTATATATTTTAGGTCTTCAGCACAAATAACAAAAATTGAGAATTACAAATTGTGAGAGATATATCATTGATGAATAAGTTGAAAAGCATTGGTCCAGAATGTGACCCCTGTGGTGCACCTGAGAATACCTTTATCACTTGTGAGATACATCCGGCCACTTCAACATATTGTGATCTTCCATTGAACGAATTGAGCAACGGTCCAACCAAGAGACATTAGCTTAGATGCTAGGATATCATGGTTGACTCTATCAAAGGCTTTTGAGAAGTCTGTGTAGATAGAGTCAACCTGAGATTTATTCTCAAATTTTGAAAGAATATAGTTTTGATACAGTAATAGGTTGGTATTAATTGATCTGCCTTGCATGAAGTGCTTGTTATGCCCTAAGATTTTTGTTACCCATTTAGCAGAAGGTATTGTTAACGTTATATTATGCACAAAAAAAACGCACATGCGATATGGTATTCTAAACTGGGGAATGAGTTCTTCCTTCAATAAGAGTGTTCATCTTTCAGAAATATGCTGTTAGGATCATTGCAAAACTGAGTTACAGGGATTCCTGCAGGGACTCTTTCAAAATACTTAATATGTTAACACTCATTTGAAATATATCTTGGAAGCTTGTACTTCTGTTTATAAGAATAGAGCCTTATACATGGGAAATCGTGCAGCACATATATATAATACCAGATTGAGAGACCAATTACTGCCCGCTGTGCATCACACTGCCTTGTATCAGAAGAATTTTGAATACATAGGATGCAAATGTTTCAATCATCTTCCTGACACAATAAAATATGTGACAAATGTTCATATATTTCAAAAAAAGATTAGAAAATTAATAATTGAGAAGAATTGCTACACTTTAGAGGAGTTTTTCAATTAGATTAGTGATTGTTCTCATTTGTTTTTCCTTTTTGATGTGTGTCTTATACTGATTTTGAACGAATTCACTAGTACTGACTTTGTATTTTACTTGGACATATTTACCAATTATAATTTATATTTTTACAATTCATTGTCCTTACATAATTTAATTGGAAAATAAAGATATTATGATTATAGAATCCACTCGCTATGCAATACGGTTCTGAACGTTATAAAAACTCATAAGTTGGGGTCGTTTCTGGTGAAACCGGAAGTGATGGGAGAGTCGGAAATATAGACATTTTTTCCAATTCTTGAATACAACACCACTGCCAAGTATGAATCTCATACTCACAGAACTCTGGAAACCATGGCATGTCTAAATACATTGACAACCGGTATGTATGACTTTCTAAGCCACCCAGATTTTTAGTGAGAAAATATTTTCGTGACCAAATGTGCCCTAAAAGTAATTAGTCTCTATAGAACAATGTAAAAGTTGATTTAGAAAGTCCTCATAGTTTTAAACATAAACATATGGTTTTGATATGACAGACGTACAAGCACCCCTTCGGCGAGGAAACTATTATTTGAAACTATACAAATTACCATTTGGATTGATGGCTTCTTCGTACGATGGGGGAGCTCCAGTTTCCCTAGAAGGCCCTGGCATGATGGACCTCCCTTGATCATTGTACAAAGGAGGTGCGTTATGGAATGGTAAATCAGCTGCAGTCATGGATGTCGTTTAACGTTCAGATAACATAACTAATGATTAAAAACTAGTTGCAGGCAGGCGTATTCCTGACTTTTTCAAATGTTATTTTTCCATTTCCTGGTTTTTTTCTGACAGACATAGCACAAAATGTCAAAGGTCAAAAATGTATCCATTTTGAAGTTCTCCTAGAGAACTCACAGAATTATAATATATAATATATAATTATAATATATAGTTCTGTGGGAGAACTTCGATAGGGAACACGCATGTGCCACTTTTCAGAAATATTTTGATTTGAACACAAATATTATCATCTAAAAAGCTCAGCAATATACTTAGAAATGGAAAAACTGATTGACGTTTTTCATTATTCGAAATTGAAAACGCCAATATTCACATCACATTCAAAAACAGACTCCTAGCGCCTCTGATGGACGTACTTCACACAGTTCAAAGTTTTACCGCTAGTTGCTTCGAACTGTCAACTATAATTTCTTCCGTCTTCGTTTATATGTTGTACTAATAATTTTA
Source organism: Gonioctena quinquepunctata (assembly GCA_018342105.1). Lineage (NCBI taxonomy): Eukaryota > Metazoa > Arthropoda > Insecta > Coleoptera > Chrysomelidae > Gonioctena > Gonioctena quinquepunctata. The sequence continues at coordinate 6,435 of JAFIRS010002877.1, read as the reverse complement.
TATTAGTATTTTTAATTGTTACTAAAACACCTTATTGAAAATAAGGTTGAATTCAAGATTGGGTCGTAAGAAATAATATTTTCTATCAATATTCTTGAAACAACCACAACTGGCGCTAGTGTTTGGGGGGGAAGTTATTCACGTGCAGGTCAAATCGAGTTTGAATTGAGGAGCACCTTTGAATTTATTAATTTTCTTATATATACAAATGGCAATCCGCGATATTCATGAATGGTGCGACATCTGGAATAACTACAATAATAAAAAAACATTGGGATCTTCGATTGCAAAAAGCGCAGTATACTTATTTTTAGTGTAGTTCGGTGCTTCACTCCGCTGCAAACGAAAGAACTAATTGTGAGTGAGAAACTGATTCTGCAGAGATAAGGCTTGTTTTGGTTCGCGGTTCTAGCGATTCTGAACCGTTCAAAACAGTCGCACACTCGTAGATTCGAAGTGGGCTCGCACGATGTTTTCCTTGCCACGACTGTCCTACTGCTTTGAACCGATTCAGAACCATTCTGACTGCGAACCAAAACAAACCTATAGTTATTTGTGCAACCAGTTGGGAAAAGCACTATTTTTCGTAATGAGCGAAAGGAAGTTACGAACGTGTTTCACCAATATTTTTTCTAATTTTGATATGTGATCCTTTTTAATTCAAGTTAAAAATATAAAAAATATAAATTTAAAAAAACTAAATAACACGCTTTTAACGCACAGAAAATTAAAAAATAATTTTAATATTCAACGACTATGCCGAAAAGCATGGGGTGCTTTTTGGTTACGTATCTTTGAGAAACATAATACTTTTAGAGTAAGATCCCAGAGCCGGAAAACCACCTCATTTTAGCAAAGCTGAAATTTTAAATATGAATAGTGTAACATGTAGTTGAGAACGTATGCGTACTTGCTAGCTTTAAAGCGGTTAGCCGAGCGGTCTAAGGCTCGAGATCTAAGCTCTGGATCTCAAAAGTTTTGGAGGGTTTGAATCCCCACGAATGAAAAATATGGATATTAGCTCCAGCTCATCGTCCTCTTCAAGTTCAGGTGAAGAAGAAACGTTCTGGAATATCGTGTTGCCGGAAGTCCTCAAAACACATCACAGAAATGTTGGATTTGTAGAGGACACCATTAACAAAGAGTAGAGTAACCTCTAATCTTTGCCATTAACCTGTTCTCAGATAAAGAATAGGCCTTTTCATTTAGATGATTTTTTAAGGCGCATGCGCTCGTTTTGAGACCCAAAGTCTGATTGACTATTGGGAAAGTGAATAGCCATTGGTTAGTTTTGAAATAACAATTTGAGATTGGCTCAGTTCAAAATTAGCGGTATTTTCACATTATAGCCGTTTTTGGCGCCCATGTATTCAAAACGTATTCGTCCTGTGATTCAAATACATCCATTCTGGCGTTGAAACGATGACGTCATATATAAAACGATTCAAAACGTATTCATAGAGTTTTGAAACCAAGTCGAATTCAGTTTCAAAACATAATTCGTTGTTTTGCGATTGTCATAATTGAAGACGTGAGTGGATGAAGATGTTATGTTCCATTTTTTTTTCAGTAAAGTAAGGTCAAAATTTTGTTTATTTGATTTTTTTCCATTCTAACTGAGCAACGGTGTGTCCAAGTGGTTATCGAGGATCATACAATTTCACTCATAAATGATTCATCAATGTGAAAGATGGTACATACGAGAAAACTTTCATTTATGCAAAAAGAAACAGATTTTTTAGGATTGTAACATAACATCGCCTTCATCCACTCGAGTCTTCAATTCATAATAATAGCCCAAATAAATCTTGGTAGTGGGACATTCCACTAATAATTGTGAGAGTTTAAAATTTAAAATGAAAGAGAATGAACTAGGAAATTATATATTAACAACTGAGTTGGAAACCTACAATGAATTACAAGGTCAGTTTATCAAAATATTGTCTACGACTTTCTCACAGAAAATTTCTTGGTTAGGTTCGATTATTGAATCGTATTAGGCAATCCATACCACGTGACCCAATATGGCCGGTTGTTGGCACACAAACTGATAATCGCCATAAGAACATCATTGTCAGTGTGTACCTTTGGCTTGTAAAAGTGTATTTTTGGTTATTTTCGGAGCTTTTGTGTTGTTAATTAATAATTTTCAGATGGAGAGTGATTACCTGAAGACACTATTGTTGAAAAGCAGAGGCTTTGGTGAACAGTATGCTTGAAAATACATCCCCATCTTCTGTTTACATTTTTATCAATGTATTTGTTACAGGTATAAAATGAAATTGAGGATTGATCAGTGATTTAGATCCTTTTTACACTGAATATTTCTGAACTGAATTGTTCAATTGTTGGTGCTCCTCCTGTTACGACCATGGATATTATTTCAGTATTTGCTTTTAAGCTTTCCAAATGCAGATGAAGCCCATACAAGTTTAGAATCCATACATACTTTGAATCTGGCTTCTTGTGAAGGTGAAAATTCAGAATCATTTATATATTTTAGTTAGTCTAGTATGTTTTTCCTAGGCAGGGTTTTTCTAATGGGTACATGTACAGTTGCAAATCTTGAGTCATCGAAGTGAATTATTATAAATTAGGAATAATAATACATAAGAAGCAATTTATAACTTCTGATCTGATCTATTATGTTTATTGCCACATTTGTTTATTACAAGAGATAGGGATTTGATATTTAAGAATATTACTTCTCAACTTTCATAATAGTTCTTTCTAATAGACATAACTTTTTTCAGGTCAAGTATTCACAAAGGCAAATTAAAGACCTTCAGATGTTTGGTACATAATTGAATAGAATGAAAGCATTTGTACTGTTCACTGTACTTGTATGGCCGGAAACATGAAGTAGGTGGTCATATTGGTGCTATATTAGAGGCAATGTCAGATTTGGAAGCTGTGTGGCCAATGCCATCCAGTCAAAATTTATTGGACGACTTGCCTCTTCTTCAGTCGTTTTAAAAATAAAATGTTTCAAATGAATATATATAAATAAATGTTTGTTTATTTGTTGTTTTACTGATTCAGTTGATTACTCTTAATTTAATACCCATTATAAAAAAATGATACACAATATTGATATTTGTATATAGTACAATTTCGATAAATATACGATATATCCATTTTACTGTTAATAAATTACAATACCCTTTGAAGGTTGTAGACGATGTGGTAACTTGATTACTCGTCTGGACGTCCATCATCTTATTTCTTGAAAAGGTTTTCACGATGTTTGAATGTTTGTATCTGCAATCGCTGAATACAGTATTCACATTCAAAACATCGGTAAACTTTCAAATAATTAAGACGATGGAGTCCGAAAGAGGTAATCCATCAACACCCTTCACAAGACTTGACGAGGCTTTGGATAATTGCCTGAAATATCTAAAAGAAGGTTGAGATTGAAGACATATTTCTAAATATTTTTATTTATTGAGTCACCAGAATCCTAAAGAAAATTTGTATTCCAGTAATTCAATAACAATACCTATAAGAATGTTTTTTGAAGAGGTAGGTACATATATATGAACATTCATTAGGAGTTTTCTCTACTTTTGAAGTGGAAAATATATCAATTTATATATATATGAACTTTATTTGAAATGGGACCTCCTAATGTTCAATAGTTCAGAGATATACAAGTAGGCAAAATCATACAAGTAATCGTAGGAACAAATCACAAGTCTGAAGTTATAGGTAGGTACCATGACGGAATGAAGGTTATCATGAATGTGCACACAGGTTATGTCTGCTGCGGCCTCTCTGATACTTGATTTTCGAATCCGTAAGATCTTCTAAGGAACAAATCAAATCACAAAAGTCTGAAGTTATAGGTAGGTATCCATGACGGATGTTATCACGAATGTGCACACAGGGTAGGTAAAGGTCAAGAATATGAGATCACCCAGTATCTTCACGAAATTTTCACAGGTGCTTAAGAAGACGATAAAAACAGTATAGCAATCAAAAATTTAGCGCGGAAGAGATAATTTTAGGAGATATGGGCCCCAGAAGGTCCATAAATAGAGGTTATGGAATATCACTTTTGGAAACTGCAACGGATATAAAGAATAGCTTTTGCATTAAACTATTAACTGGACACTCATTTGACGTTTGAGTAATATTAAAATCACTTGATGAACTAAAGATATAAAAAACCCCGATTATGTTTCATTAAATTTCTCACATGAACTGTCAAAAATCCCATATTGGTGGTTGCATTGATCTTGGCGTTTTAAGAACATGCCACGTTGCCAACTATTCAATGAATTTGGCCAACCCGGATTTTCCCAAAATTTTCACCGCCTTTTAAAGTAAAAAAAAGGTGGTTTCCTTTTTTAATATTAAAGTATGTAGGTAGATGGGTTCTTCTTTTACGTTATAAATTGATTTGATCTAAATGTTCGCGAGCGGGCGAAACGTCTTTAAGGTTGATTATTTTGCATTCAACTTGGGTAACAAGGTTAGCCAGTTAGGTTAGGTTATGTTCCTTCTTTTTTTCGTAAGGGCGTGTCTCGCCAGGCATACAAGAAAACATCCAATCCCAAATGCGTTTCTTGGTCCAGTTTAAGATTACTTAAAAATAACTGAAGTCACATTATTTTATGTTCGGTAACTTTATAAATGCGCACATCAACTTCATGTTCAATTTTCAAAATTATAATCACATCAAGAAGCGTGGTGAAATATACTTTTGCATTTTAAACACAGATATCAGTTCGTTATTTCATGCTGTAATATTTATCATTTATATGCTCAATATGTATAACGCATTGAATTTCAGTATTTTCTTTTCCTTTTTGGTGACATAGGCAACGTCGCATATCAATAAACTTCAAGTTTCTGATAATCATAACACTTGATTTTTGATGTCTTCTATAAAATTATATGAAAGTAATCGGGTTTTTCATGTCTTTATCGAAAATTATGTGATTTTAATAGGGACTAAAGGTAAAACGTGTGTGCAGTTACTATTTTAGTGTAAATATAAAATGTTTATATCAGTTTAATTTCAAAAGTGATATCCTATAACCTCTCTTTATGGACCTTCGGGGGCCCATAGCTCCTAATATTATCTTTTCCGCGCAAAATTTTCGATTGCTATACTGTTTTTACCGTGTTTTGAAGCACCTGTGAAAATTTCGTGAAGATACTGGGTGATCTCATATTCTTGACCTTTTCCCACAGGGTATGTCTGCTGCAGCCTCTCTGATACTTGATTTTCGAATCCGTAAGATCTTCTAGGTTGATTGCAGCTAACCATAGAGCTTTTCTCCTCCTCGATAAGTCATTTTAACTGGTCAAAAACTTATGATTTGAAACTGTAGACACCGAGTGAAACCTGACTCTATCCCTGTCGTGACGGGACCCACAGTTAACTACAATGCAAATAAGGGCATTTTTCTTCAGTTGAAGCATGAATTATAATCCACAATTGAAAAAACTACTCAAATTCGCACAGAAAATCACAAAATAAACACTTTTACCACTATGGTCGCTTATGACGAATTATAATGTGTGCCAACAGCCCGCCATATTGCTTTCGTTTTGACAGGTCGATGGATTGCCTAATTCGAAATTATGCATTCTTGCGGTTCGTGATAATAATGACGTCACGTAGAATCGTATTCAAATGCAAGATTGAATACGTTTTTACGCCAGAAAACACCTTATGTCAACTTCATGACAAATGCACCTGCATACATTGGCGTTCGTAACTTTCTTTGTAGGTTAAGTACGTATTACCTATTTTAAACCGCCAAAAACCTTTCATTCGTAGATAAAATAATGTACACGAATATTTTCTAATGGTGAGTTTTCTTCTCCATGTAAATTCAAGTCAACTATCCATATGAAAACTCGGAAAATTTTTATTTTGAAAAAAAAAAACGCCGTCAATGCCGTTGGGTCTGACAGGTAAACAAAGTTAGTCATTTGTCATCTAAATGAAAAAGCCTATTCAAAGATCATTTCAGGCATGTCCATTTATTTTGTTGAATGTTTGCTATATAATATCTCCAATGGTATTTTAGGTTGCCCAAATCTGTTGTAACTTTATAATAAACTATACTCGCAGCTAATTGTTTGTTGAATTCCTCGACATAACCTAATCGTAATCATAAATAGCGTTTTCGTTTATCTGTTTTCTGGACTGTCCTAGACCTTTCTCGGATTCAATTTATTGCGCATTTGGTTGTGCGCAATCCTAGAACAATTTCCAAAGTTTGGAACGCGAACAAACCTATTATTACATTGGGGAGGGTAGAGGTAAGGAAAGAAAACTATCTCTGTTACAAAGAGTGTCCCTAAAAATGTATTAAATGAAGATGGCGTTACTGTACCAGAATGCCGTTTTTAAAGAGATATACAACGAAATTCATACCACACACTCAGTGCGGAACTGGCCCATCTTGGCCAAGT